>CM077618.1:4129559-4299453 GCA_039566895.2 Turritopsis rubra | reverse complement strand
GAGAAGCATTTTTATACCAGATTTTAACAAACACAATTGCCTTAACGTCAACCATTGTTTTTTTTCAAAACAAAGGTGAATACACACGTTGAATTTTAATTTCGTGTCTGTAGAAAATTTGGTGATATTTCGTACACCACCACAACATTTAGAGCTTACAAAAGACTAATTGCCCATTAACTGCTTTTTTAATTGATCGTTATTGAATTAACGAGCGTGTCAAAGAAAAAGAACTTTTAATATATTTATCGTTTTAAATTTTTGAAAAGAGGAGAAAAAGCTCTTTCGAACGATATACATCGCATAAATCAGAAAAATATGTAAAGAAAAATTATTTTTTAAAACTTCGAACCTCTTTTTTTGGACACGCTGTATATTGTGTCATTAACTAGCTAATAAAGCGTACCTTGTCCATGCTATTTGACAGTCAAACGTATCAATGTTTCTAATGTTTTCGTATTCACACAAAATACTTTTACTTATTTATCTTTTACCTGACTTTTTCAAATGGCGTATACGGGAGGTGTTTTAAATGCAAAGCGTTCGTCCTCGTGTCACCAAAAAATAGCCTGTAATCTCATGGATCTTATAATCACAGTCTAGATTACTTAGCCTTGGCTTTATGTTTGCATGATGATACTAAAGTAAGGAGATCGATATGGAGTTTTGGAGTCGAGGCTAGGCATTCACACCGTCTGCCAGCAACATGGATGGAAATGGAATGTTCTTATTTTTTAAAGCTCATCTCCAGGAAATGAAGGCTTTTGTGTATCTTAACACACAATTAGATCTAGCTGTATTTACAGTAGCTAGCTAAATTCTTTTGACATGATACAAAGCAATCATTGTGGATATAAGCTATGTTCAACAATTATTACCTCTACGCTACTCGTATTATAAAATCGTCGAAGGACAGATGGAGAATGTTTTGTGATATTGATTTGGTGGCCAACAAAATGATGAAATTTTCATTAATTTGAGAGTAATATATTGTTCATTATTTGTCAAATGAAGAAGTTAATTAAAAACTAATAATAGGCTTTTTTAGGACAAATGGAAAATATTATTTTTTATTTATATATAATTTACAAAATTTTTATATTTATTTTTGAAATTGTTATACCAGCTACATCTATACCTAGGTCAACTGTCGGCATGGATGAACATAATAGTGTTCTACGAATCCGTGTGCTAAAAAGGAAACATAGACAATTCGCCTATTATACCTTCTTTGAGAAGAACGGGAAACACTTAGAAGATTAATGTAACAGAAGTTCGAAGTTAGTCACTGATGATAAAGCAGTGTACAATCTGGTTCTTCACAGGGTTGTTGCAACAGAACAATAAATTAATATTGAAGAAGCTATCCCACAGACACCAAAAGGATAAATTGAATATTAGTCACATTAATCGTTTAGAAACGGTTTTGAGAATCAATAAAAAGACACAAAAAAAAACAAATCTTTGCATGTTTTAAAACCGATTTAAAACCGATAGTTTTACCTATATTTTATAGAATTTATTGCAAAATCTTGCCAACCTTACTATTTTGTTACTTATTATGACTTACACTGGTTTACACAAATTTTAATTATATACAATCTCTTTAACTATCTTCTTGGGAACCTTGTGAACCTTCAGTGATACCTCTTTTTAGAACTCACCTGTTAGCTCCGTAGGCGTATTCAAGGGCAGTCAAACAAATGTGGGGGAGTCCAACGTTATGATATTTCTTTTCAGTCTTAAGTGTCGATTAGGTCACTTGCACGTTATTCTTTTCTACTTTAAATGACTAAACTCTCCACCAAAAATTTTGACTGAACTCTAGCTACGCCCCTGAACTCGAACAATCTTTTTCTCGAACCGTTATTCTTTAATAGCGGCCGCTTGTAATGCTACTTTGTTTGGATAACTTCAAACTTTTTACTTGGGAAAAGGAATAAAAGAACTTGATTTATAACAAAATTTATAACAAGACATATTTCAACTCACATTCATATAAAGAAAGCTTGCATGCTTATATCCAGGCTGGAACTTTTTACACATGTGGCTTTTTAAAAATAAAGAATGGTAATACTACAACAATTACTTGACCCATTGTTTACAATTGAATAATTATTTAAAAATCCATTCCCGGGTTTGCGTGTTCATGTAGAATCAAGTGAGGTCTCCCTTAGGTCGGTTGGCCCAAAACAATTTATTTTTATGAGGATTTCTTAATGATAGTGAGATCTTGGCTAAGTGAGCCAGTCCGGATAACCAGGGCAGCTTGCCACCATATGAACATATATGAAACTTCCTTCAGTTAATATGCAGGTAACATAGTACAGTCACATAATCATATAATAATACTATATGAATATGAACCATTCATTGTATTTTGAAGAAGAAATTGCCTGGAACAAACTTTTTGCCAAAATTCGATTTATATGGAGCTTTGCTTCAGCTGAACTATTTCCCCTAATCCCTTCGAGATTAAGTTGCAGCATAAATGTTATTTAACCCCTACACGTGTCAAGCCTCCTTCACACGATTTGTATATATGCAAAGCATTTCTTATTTTACTTTCACTTATAATAACGCTTCACACAAATTCGTTTCTTTCAATGTTTAATTAATAAGTGTTTTTAACAGTAACATTGTCATCTTTGTCACAACAACAATGAAATGGAAAAGTTTTCACATTATTTGAAACGTTTTGATTGAGGTTAAATTTACTTGAAAGTAACAGTCAAAAATTTCAATAGGTTGAATATGGATAAGAAAAAAAAGTATACATTCGCATATGTTCTGAACTTCTTTCATAAAAACATGAACGTGTTAAAAATAGCCGTAGTCGTATAATAGGGTGTGTTAACAGACCATTTCATGATTTAAAATCGTTTTTACTTGAAAGTGTCTTATTTTTGTTTTTAAAAATGAGGCAATACGAAGAATGTTCTCGTCAACAGAAATAACAATGTTTAGACTGCAAACTAGTGATGATCGCAATGTGTTATGTAAACTAAACTGAATACGTATAAATTGAGAAAATACCACCTCGGTTATTCAGCTAGTTATCCTAAAAGTTACACGTAATTAAATGCTTCGGAAAACGTCAGTACGCCGAGTTTTACGAAAGTTTTCTGTAAAATGCCTAAATTCGGAAAACTTTGTGTTTTGGCGGTGGGTATCCAGGCTCAAAAAATGACGTCTTCCTGACGTCTGTTTGACGTAAAGATATGACGTGAGAATAAGACGTCTATATAAGGTTGTACTGACGTAATATTGATAACGTCATATGATCGTCATATCCATGACGTGATAATCTGCTTATATGGACGTCATTAACAAAATATAACCAAAATATGACGTTATTATAACGTCATGTGCCCGCTGGGTGGCCATTCATTGCCATGCTTCATAAGAAATTAAGATTACGTTTCTTTTCTCACATTTGATGATCTGTATAAGGAAAAACAATGACATTGCTTCTTTTATATTTCAGATGTCCGAATGCCTGAATTGGTTCAATAGGGGATTTGAGTTCTATTTGATTATCATTCCTGCACTTATCATTGTCGTGATACTTCAACTTTATCAATACTACAACGATCAAGTTTTCAAACTTCTTCTGCCATTCAAAATTCTTGAGAACAATGACAGAAATAGAGTTGCCATAGCACTAGCATTTGGAAACTTTTCGGGAAACCTTATCGTTTTTATTATTAATAATCCTTTAAAGGTATCTTGGTCCTTGCAACCGTTTGTTACCATAGGTGTGCTATTAATGATTGCTTTGATGATGTATCCACCTTTGATCTGTATTCACTCCTCGCATATCAAGTTATCGAGTACACTTGGAGTTGCATATTTGATCATGTTTTCAACCTACTATTTGCTGTCCACTATTCAAAGTGGCTGCACATTTTCTAAGGAAAATGTTTGGCTCGTTTATGCAACACAAGTACCAACTCTTCTTTGTGCTGTTGTGTTGTGTGGCATTTTCGTAAAACGCATTTTCAGTGTGCAACATTTACACAATTATCTCCTGCTGCCGCATCAAAAGAAGTATGTGAGACGTTTGTTAAATCAAGCACGATATATAGAAAGTTCGGGAAACATCTTTCAGCGGTATGTGTGGAAGAAAGACTCCTGCTTTCGTTATCCTACCATAGTGTTGATACCCATCACTATCATTCTCGTATTTGGATATCTAATTGCTCTTTTAGCCGTACAAATAATAGCAAAGTATAAAAAAGAAATCGTCTCTGAGGACTTAATGACAATTTTATTAATAGCCATTGTTATCACTGTTATCATTTTCATGGTACAACTCTACTTTTTCTTAAAATCCTTTAGGAAAGATTTTCAAAGTGTTTTGAAGTACGGTCGGATAAACATTATCCATCCACATCGACTGACAAAAAGTGATCTCTTGAGATATTACACGTTATTTCCAGGTTATTTGACGGTATTCACCATACTTGGAGTTCTTATCGTGTTCGTCATCCTGATGGTCGTTGTTGCAGGCTTGCATGTTGTTTTTAAATATGATACAAGTCGTAAATGGATCTTGATATATGTTGGAAAGGGAATCTATCAATTCACAATCAGTGGCATACTCGTGATGATAGCGCAGCGTTTAATTGCGCGATTTGTATTCGCGCCAAAAGATGGTCAGAATGACAGAATGTCTGTGAACCATTTCAGCCTGTACCACCTAAACTTGTATTTTACCGTATTTTTGAATTTCTCCATTGGATTTCTCGCTTTTCTCTGGACCAATATTCTCTCATTTTTCGTCAATTTGTTGTTTGCGTCGAGATTCGATCGTTTGATGATGAATCCCAAGTATTTCAGAAGCATTTATTTCGGTCACCGAGCTTACGCTGCTACAGTGAAACTGGAGGCAATATATAAAAATCCCACAATGCGATGCTTTTGTTCCATTTTATCGGAATCTATCAACAGTCGAGACGTCAAGGATTTGTCTTTCAGCACACTTCATTCTAAATTGCCGAATCAATTACCGAAAAACCGATGGTTTCTTGCTCTCACATTGATGCGAAATCCTTCGTTGGCTCTGTACCGAAAACAAAAGATTGCAGAACAATCAAGCGTTGATGAATTCAATCCAACACAAGTGGTTTGTAAGTGAAAGAGAATGCAGAACAGTCAATAACGAATTTCTTTGATAAGCAATCATAATATACTATGAACAATAAACTGTTGAATGGGTGTGTGGAATGCAATACAGAGGCGGATGTAGAATCTAAGTGAACATTATGGAGGAGAGCGCAAGGTCCGAAAGAGAGAAACATTCAAATAACCTACACTTAAGTTTTAACAGAGAATTCATGACATTGTTCTCCTCCATTTTTTGCATAAACATAGATCCGCCGCTAATATACAATGTTATAAACTCAAAGGGTGATAAGAAAATTGTATTTTTTTTTTTTTTAATCTGAATTTTTTATCTGACTATATAAACAAGAAACAAGAAGCCCTGGGACCTGAAGGTCAGCGCAAGAACTACATTTTAGAAAGAAAATTTGGGCCAAACAAAGAATTCTATTCCGAATCTGATATCCTTTATAACTGTCGATTTTCAACCTGAAGACCTTATACTGGAGTATTGAATACAATTTTTCTTCATGTATTATGAACTCAATCTATTAAAAAAAATGTTTAGTACAATGTAACAAAATATGTGCCAAAGTAAAAACTGAAGAATATATACTTCTCACATGACAAAGATAGCTATGCAAAAATTCTCGGATTTGCTCTGACAAGTTCAATAGAAACTCCATCACAGTGTCATATTTTTGTGGGTGAAATTTATAACAGCGTAGTAGGAAAACATGGAATTTTTAGTGCATAAACGAATCAGTTAATACACTGATATAGTCAAAACAACAAAAACTTTCAAAAAAAAAAAGAAAAGAATGGCGGCTTACGCTCCTTCACGGGAAAGAGATTACCCAATATCAAGTTTCATATAAATATCAATTATTTTCTTTGATTTATTTGACTGTAATTTGTGTGTAGGGGTGCTGCTGTTTAAGTTTAATTTTTGTCGTCTCCCAACAACCATCATTATCCACTATGTAAATTTTCATTAAAAGTTTTTTTTGAGTAACCAAGTCTTAACACAAGACAGGACACCACCCAAAAATTTTTAAAAGTACAGAAACTGCCACCACAACCAGGGGCGGGCACCATCACCCTTTACTCCATATTATATGTGTGGTGTGGGTGTGAAGTGAATTTATATAGCTAAGAGAACTTAAAGAGAACTTAAAAGGCCACAAAAAAGAGGAGAGGAGGGACAGAAGAGGAGGGAATAAAAATCGAAAATGGGATCGAACAGTTTCTCACAAAATCAATGTCATTATAAAAAAAAGCAGTAAGAATTTTCTAACCTTGATTTCCTCTCAGTGTTGTTCTCTGGAACACAAATTAGGATTGCACGTTTTCTGTATTTTAGGCCGCAAACACAATAATTAAATAATTACTGTAGTTTACCATTCATACATTAACCACGGTTTGTAGACAGCCTCTATTCCAATGTTTTCCAGAATCCGCCTACAACTGTGGGCAAAAAAAATTGGAATTACGTACGTACCTAGGTACGTATGGACGAACGTACAAACGCTAATGAAAGATCAGCTGCTTTCCGCACTGACCAACAAAAACAAATCAATGAAAATGCATTTTCCATTATACCATATTTCCTCGTGTAAGCTGGTCATCCGTAAAAGTCAATGTAGGTCATATAGTAGGTCAACATCATTGTTTACCACTGCCTGTAAAACTGACCTTCTTTACCAAATTAATAAATTAATGAATAAATAAATTAATTAATTAATGGGAAATGCTTTAAAATGAGAGAGAAAGTAAATATGTAACAGCAGTATTTATTTTTCATCATTGTATAAGACTACCCTTTGACACAACTTTACGTTACTTTAATTAAGTAGGTAAATAACTCTTTTAACCCACTTTATAAAACTGTTATTAGTTATAAACATAAGTTAAAAATAATTAAAAAAAATCTTCATCATCATCATCATCATCATCAAAATAGAATCCATCCAAAATTATTGAAAAAATATTTACTTGCTTACTTTAAGGCAAGGCATTTTCATGGCATGAAATTTTCATAATTTGATGGAGATCTATAATCCGCAAAATTAAAATGCTACAAAATTCATATGAGAAAAAAAAAGTTTGAAAAATTTTTGAAAAATCTTGATTCGCAAAAATTAATGTCACACAAATTATCAGGAAAATGGAAACAAATACAGTTTGTAATTTTGGACTTACCAAAATAAATGTTCACAAAAATTAATTATTTGGTATTTTAGTCTTCTTTTTTCATTGAAATCTTTAAACTTACTGCAAACTCACTGTGTACTGCACATTTAAAATCTTGAAATGATCATATTTCAGTCAAAATGCAAAATGAAAGGTTTCGAAACAAAAATATCCGCAAATTAAAATGATGCTATAATATCCGGTGGTTCAGGCACAGTAGAATGAATTTAAAAATGGAAATTGCTAATTTAAATAAACTAAATTATGTTGAAATGAACATAAAACACACATTAACACATCAAAGCAAACAATTATATATACCCTGGTCTTCTCCTCTAGTAGCGAAGCTGTGCTCCTTTCACTTTTTTATTTATGGACAGTCCATCATCATCACAAAGTTTACACAAAATCTATCAGAATACTTGCAAATAAATTAAATCAAAGGATTTTATTACCTTGAAGTATCTTCTTCACTTCACTTCCACTCCACGTTAAAAACGTTATCCAAAAAACGGAACTTTCACGCCATTTTTAAAACCCGTTTTCTTGAGCAAACCAATTACAGATCGAATTTATGGGAAGGCGTTGAGGAAACGGCAAAGAAAGAATCGATATTTAGAACCGATATTTAGAAGGGTGTTACGAACGGGCGCAGAGAACTGCAACATTACAGACACACGGAACCACGCGGGGAAATGAAAGGTCAGATGCCTAACGGCGCTGACCAATTAGAAAAAAATTAAAAAAAGGTGTTAATAACGAATCACGAAACTCAGCATATACAAGTCAAAACTTTTATTACTAACGATAAACAGATTGGTTTGGAATTGCTCCGCATTTGCAAAAATTGGATGACTTTGGGCTTTGGCGGGAAAAAAACCCAATAAAACTGCTGCTTTCCTGCTTTAGTAAGTAAATAAGTAAGTAACGGGAAGTTTTAACGTCCTTGGGGCGTATGAATTTATCTCAAATGGCTCTTCATCCCCTCCGAAAGTCAACTTGTTAGTTAACTTACCGCTAGAGATACGTTAAGCATTGCTCTCACTTCTATACACCATTGCTGCATTTATAATAGCTACCCATTCTTTATTACCTGGACCCGGGATCTTTGGGAAATAAATTATTTTCACGTTCAACGCTGAAAATATTTGCAGACCGACTTCGTGAAGAAATAGTAATTCGGTCATAGTTTTTTTTTAATTCATCAATCTCGAAGCCATGTCTTTCTGGAGAAACAGGACAAGACGAATTAGCTGAATCCGGGGTCAAGTCGTACCCTGGATAATTCGGACTTTCTACTAAAGTAGGTTTTCAACTGGGCGGAATATTCATCTTGCAGTCCGCGGAAAAGTCGGATCAAGTTCAACTTTTCCGCCTCGGAATATTCCGCAAGCCAATCCAATGGTTCAATTAGTGATCACGTGGAGAAAACATTAGCTGCTCCACATTGAATATTCCGCCTAGTGGAAAACTAGCTTCAGTCGGACCGATTTAGTTCACCTTCAAGACTTTATGAAATATTGGGCTTATATGAAGAAGTTGGAAATTGGAATGGAAATTTACCTGAAATGTGCACATCATGGAGGTATTATGTTTATACGGAAGTTAAACTATATCAGAGCTAACAATTTTATTTTAATTTGATATCTTCAGTATTCCACTGTAGGAAATATAATGCACAATATCATAAAGTCGCAATAAAACGTTTGGGAAAGCAATCATGATTATTTTGATCTTCATTTATACAAATAATGAGTTAGTTTCAAAACAATAAGAGGGGATAGTCGTTCTTCATGTTACTACCAAATGGAAAAAGAAAATCATAAAAATTTTTCGCCAACATCCGAACGTGTCTGGAATTTGCCCTCAATTTGCCACAATTTGAGAAGTTCTGTTGAAGAAGAAGGTACATCAAGTTTCATTATACTCGATTCAATAGTTGTAGCCGCTCAAGCAAAGCTTTCCGCGCCTGTCCAAGGTCACTTATAAGGGAAAAATATAAAAGAGTCTTTCGTACATGGACTTGGAATGAACAAGTGCCAACGTGACGGACATGTGATCATTTAAATCATCATACTGTACAGATAAGAAAAACGAACGTATATTTATTAAGGTCAATATAAAAATAAAATTAAAAGCATCAACATGTATACGGTGTATATAAATATTTATACACTCCTAGAAAAACTGTCCCATCTCCCATTGATCACATTGAACGGGAACCAAAGTAAAATTCGTTATCTGGTTGATAAAGAAGTATTACTTACCTTTATGCATTAATATATATGTCTCAAATTATATTTATATGTAGCATTTTCAGTTGTGGTTTCAAGGGCTATGTTTATAGCTTTTTCTGCCAAACGTATGGCCTTGTTTTACAAAATAAAGCGAAATACGTTGCCAGAAAACAATAGAATTCTAGCATGGATTTTTGATGAATTCTTAATGGCAACAATGACAAAGTTTGCAAAGAAATTGTACCTCCTATCGATCCACAAAATTTATGCTTTCTTTTTAGAAGTCACGAGTAAATTAGGGCAATCTTAATTTTCGTGAGTATAAGTACGAGTGAGTACTCAATAAAAATACAACTCCATTTTAGCCTCATTGTTTCTCCTGCTTCTCCTACCTACCCTTTTCATCAAAAACTGTAACTAAGTCAACTTTAACTTTATGTATTATCTAAGGAGCTGATTATATGGAAGACGGAACAGAAAATTAAAGCCGGGACGGGGAAAAAATTAATTGTTCAAAATTGTTTTAGTGGTTTTAATTCTAAATCTTTAAGAAATACTTTGATCTGTATCAGGTTTTCCAGCTGTTCACTCATTCTAGTAAAGATCGTCCCGGGATAGTAATTTCTCAGGTAAACACGACAAGAACGCTTTAATAGAGAGCTTAGAGAATGTAGGTTTCCGTTTTTTTATCCCGTCCCAGCAAACGAACCGTCCTACCTTTGATATAAACATGAGATTCTCTAATTGTCTGCCTCTAATTGTGGATTTCACGTGGAAAGGTGTTTTACAAGAGAATCAAACCAAACCCCTCAGAACACTCTTCATTGTATACATCTTTCACCGAAATATTTTCCACCAAGTTCGCTAATCAAAAACGAAATCTGTCCATTGCTTTTTGTTTACTTCCAAAAATACTATTGATTTTTGCTAGCCTCAGCATAATTTCTATATGTCGTCACCTTTTTAAAATAAGAAAATTACAAACACTGCATTTTTTTTTCTGAAAATATTTCTTTTATTTTCTTCAGGCTTATTGGAACCCGCTGATGAAAGGAAATACATTTCAACAAAATATCATCTCGTTTTTGAGAATTACTTTATAGCGGCTCGGTGCAGTCCCGTTTGTACTTCCAATAACACTAAAGTGTGATTGTCTCTCTCAATAGGTTTATGCTTGGAGGTTCAGATATCCCCCCCCCCCCTCCCACCCATTTTTGAGCATTGTTATTCTGGATATATTTTGGAAAAGGGGAACAACATTTACCTTCTCTATTCCCCAATCAAGCATGACTATCTCAGTCTCCTTAAGAAATCTTTCAACCTAGAAAAAAAAAAAAATGGAAAAAAATCATTATTATAAAATATGTTGTTTTTTCTGTCATTTTCAAGGAAATTTAAAACAAAACCTGCTATTTCTGGAAATTATTGGACTAAGAAATAAATCTGCACGTCATTAGATTACCTCGTCCCAGTTTCCAAGCTCGTAAGCTAAATGTCCCAGCTGAAAGGAGAACAAAAAGACTATTGTTATTTGCATATACATTTTATACAATTAAAGTGGCCTACGAAGTTGTTTTTAACTTGATGTAGAGAACATTATGCAAAATATAATACCTGGCCAACTATGTTCAGAATGACTATATTTTGAACAACTGTGCTGCTCATTGGAACTTGGTCAACTAGATTCCTACCCTCCCGGTAAAGTTGAAGAGTGATTTCGTATTTCTCATCTTTTACAGCATTCTAAAACATTACGTTTTATACAATAAGAAAAGAGGAAATTGCAACAAGAAAAATTAATTGTTCAGTACAGGTATTTTATAATACACTAACTTATTATTGGGCCTTTTTACGCTGGCCCTTAATAATGGCGTTAATTTTAATGATGACAGAAAGGGCAGAAAGTCTAAAATAACGCCAATAATAGGGCTGAAAGGGGCCACCGTAAATAAGGGCCAACAATACGTTTTTTTATAAGCAACTTAGCTCAAACTAGGGGAATTTAGTATCTTTAGTATATGGTTTCCTCGATTGGATCTCCTTACCTCCAGCTACAAAGACCCTTGCAATTGTTGATGAAAGTTGTAATTTCAGGACAGATTATTTCTACGTTACGAAGAACCACACTCCGATTCACTGAGTTGACGCATTACTTGCATCTATCTGAATGAAAACATGGTAATCTTCATTCATAATCACGGCCCCATTCAATAATGGCTTATTAACCGTTCAGTCGGTCGATACGGGAAAATATTGACCGAGGTTTTGACGAGCGCAGTGAGGTCTGTACGAGCGATCAAGGTCAACATTTTCGCAAGTATTGACTGGCTAAAAAGGTCAATAAGCCATTTATTACCTGGCAATATAATTAAGAGAAGAATTACAGCCCTGCTAAAACTCTTTTGTTTTAATATTTAAAAGAATAAGATATTTTGCTTCTGTTGTCTTATATTTTCTGTGCTTGCTCATCATTTTGTTGCTTTGTTTACATTTTTATGAAGCCCACGTGGCGCCAATTACCCGCCGCTTAATCTCCAGCACTCAAGGTAAGAAAATTCTTACTGATTTTTATAATGTGATTGATCCCACTTTCGATTTATTCCCTCCTCTTTTCTGTCCCTCCGTCTTCCCTTCCTTTGTGACCTGTAAGTGTGTAACACTTAAAATTTCACAAGTTCCCTGTTAATGAAAATACGAATACAGGAAGTATTTCCTGGGTTCTAAAGACAGGTAGCTATATAGCTACAGTTTTACGACTTGTTCTCTTTATAAATAAATTCACTTCACACACAGTAGACAGTCCCCTGCCCCTGTTGTGGTGCGTCGCAGCTTCTGTACTTTTAAAAATTGTTTGATGTCTTGGTGTCCGGCAGTTTCTTGTGTAACTTAAGACTTGTTTTAAAGAACAAAGAAACCATTTGGATGGTAAAATTTGTTTTGTGTGGTCAATTCATTATTGAAATTAAGAGTGCCAATATGACAGGAGGAATCTGTTTGAAATGAAAAAAAAAAGAAAAAAGAAAAAGAAATCCAGTTTTTCTTTTGTTACCACGATCCCACTTTTCACTACTACCACAAATGCTGTTATGGTAGTTGTCGAAAGTTTGTTGTTAATGGTGGCCAAAAATATGACACTGCGATGGAGTTTCTATTGAACTTCGTCATAGCCAATTTTCATTTTATTTTGATAAAAATAGTCTAATGATCGATACTATACAGCCCGAAAGAAACTTTACATTTCCACGTAAGATTATTAGCTTTTGCGACCTTATTTTGTTTATCAAACCAAAGATTTAAAAAAAAAATCGTGTTGAAAACAATGACTTCATGTAACAGATAACACTTTGTAAAAATTCATTCCTTCGCGGCCGCGTAAATTTCTTTCGGGCAGTATTGTGTATACCAAATAAAGTGGTAAGAAAATTTCACTGGAAAAAATGGATTTCATGTATTCTCAAAATTAAATTCTTGTGAAAATTCAGATTTTACTGAATTCATTTGAAGGAATATTTTTTTCCTCAGTCTTTCAACGTATGCAAAATATGAAGACTAATTATTTGCGAAATTCATGAAATTAAATTCCTGGGGAAAGTGTGTTTATCTCAATTCCTGAAATTAATTTGCTCGAAAACTGCTACTATGGATCAGAAACTTTCGGTATCGAACTGTCAAAAAAATAACTTTCATGAATAAATTTATAGAACTTAACAACCTTGTACCCAACACTTTCTTTAGTTTTAAGACATCACATATCAAAACAGACACGAGACCTCAAAAATTAGGGTGTTAATCCAAAGTTTCTTTGTGAATGTAAACTTTCGCAAGTTTCGCAAAGGTTTTTTGAAAATCATGTACTTTCTGATCCTAAAATAGTGGTTACAGACGTTTTGGCTTAGTTGCAGTTCACTGCTGGAACTATCGACCTGTTTCATAAGCCTGTAATGGTTTCAAAGAATGATTCATTATGTCTGATATTGGCAGGGCAAGATAAACTTTCCAGGAGTGAATTGCAAGTAATCCGAACATATCTACGACGCTTCCTTTTGACCTAAAATTTGTGAATTCAGTTTAAATTGAAAAAAATCCCATTAATTCTTCCCACTAAAATTTCTAAAAATACTTGTGAAAATTTTAAAATTCATCACTAGTGGACCTGAGATCGTATAACAGTATAATATAATATAATAATATAATATAATTTCAAATAATTATATATAATAATTATATATAATTATATATAATTTCCTTTTTATTGTTAGATCCTTTGTTGGTGGCATCATCTCTGGTATTACCTCTTATCTGCTGCCAGAACTCGCCTGTTTCATCAGACGTCTAAATCTATCACTTGTCCGAATTTGTTTGAACTTGCCCGCCTTATCTGAACTGGGCCAGATTTTATGTATCAGATATTTCAAAAAAATTATTTCCATTGTTCAATTTTGCATAGCTATCTTCGTCATGTGAGAAGGATCATATATAATCTTCAGTTTTTACTTTGACACAGTTTTGTTACATTGTACTATTATTAACACTTTAACAATAGATTGAGTTCAGAATACACATTAATAAATTGTACCCAATACTTCAAGACCAATGACCTCAGCCCATCGAGACATAACCAATGTACGCAAGTATTTTTCTTAAGAGTGTGTCTAACGGACTAACGCTACCTTTTAACTTTTCGTCTCTTGTTTTCATTTAAAAGGCAGACATAACAAGCGAAAATTAACATTAAGCGTGGCAACTATACAAATTCTGAATGTGAAACCTGTCTATTTCTCTCTCTCTCTCTCTCTCTCTCTCTCTCTCTCTCTCTCTCTCTCTCTCTCTCTCTCTCTCTCTCTCTCTCTCTCTCTCTCTCTCTCTCTCTCTCTCTCTCTCTCTCTCTCTCTCTCTCTCTCTCTCTCTCTCTCTCTCTTTGAAACCACGGTGATTTTCAATTAGAAATTTTTGAGAGAGAAATCTCTCTTTTCGTCAAATTATACCAGCTTATAAAAATAGGGAAGGGAAAGAGTCAGGTTTCCTAGCTATTGATGAATAAGATACCGAGTACAATGAGACATATTACTGAAGCCGAGGTTGTATGTCCCGTGACATTTGAAACAACACTGCCGTTGACGTTCAGATTCACTGCGAAGAAAAATTTCAAACAGCTTTTTATTGACGTCTTCACGAAAATGGCAACGGGTCGATAAGGTCGACACGGGTTTCAACTTTTTCCCGACAGTGATTGCTGATTTCACAATGCGCATATGCAAATCATTAAAGGATATAGTTCGTTAACCTCAAACTGGAAACCGCTGATTTTGAAATGGAAACGTGAAATTTAGTAAATACATGCCGGAATGTTATCTAAATAGGTCTAATGATAGTGAAAATAGGGAATAGGGTCCTTTGTTATGTGTACCACTTTTCTGGTATGCCTAACTGCGCTGACCTTCAGGCCCCAGGGCCTCTTGTTAATCATAAAAATGAAGAACCCTTTTTAAGGCATGTGATCTAGCTTTCGATTGGTGAAAACCGCAAAGTGATTACGTAAAAACTTTTGAGATAGTAACTAAAAATGTGAGAAAAACAATCTTTAGTATTAAAAGTTATATTTATTAAAATTGTATTTTTCGTGATACAATTGCTTCTGCATACCTTTGAAACAAAGAGTTAATCTCCTATCCAATTTTCAAATAAAGGAAAGTAAAATTTGTTTTAAAACTTTCAATTCAATTACCATCAACTAAATTGGATTGAAGAATATTGGCTGACCAGAGTATGTCAAATATAGTGGAAGACCACATTAACATACTTTCTGTTTTCTGTATTATGTTTTGTTTTTCTTTAATGCTTTAATAGCTAACATTCTTCTCCATAAATTCCACACACTCAGAAGAAGGTTTTGAAATTCGACGGCGGCATCTGTCCATGAAATTGGATCGTTTGAACATGACGGCTGCTGCAAGAAGACACAAAAGAATTATAGCAAAGCAAACGCCAATGACGATAATGTCTTTCCTGCTGAATGAAGAATTCGACGACGATCCCCTCTCCTTACAGTGTTTTATTTCGATAGTCTGACAAACGACGGTAGCTTTCATTTGCGTCGACACGAACGTGTTTCGAATACATACTTCGTATTTCCTGCATTTGCTTAAATGTTTTGCCTTTAAAAGATAAGAGCAATGTTGACATTCGAAATAAATATCTTCCAAAGTTTTGTTGAGAACTCCTTTAACTTGCAGGACTGTTTGATCAATATAATAGTTATAGTCATAATCCCAGGAATTTTTATCCCAGGTTATGTTAAGATCATTCGTTGCCGTGACACTTAAACTTAAATTTTTAACACGATGGTCTGGAAAGCAATGAAATTTTTGATAGAGGTAACGAGGCATCTTTTCTGAAGTATCATTATTGATTTTTAAAATGACGTCATATATGTTATCAGTAAATTCGACTGTTTTCCCCATCTTGCATTCAACAACAAATTTCGGCTTGCGTCGAACTAGCCTGCATGGGTATTTTGCATACATTCTGTTCTTTAAAATCAAAGTCATAATCCTTGTTACTGTCAAGTTTTCTTTGCTTTCATTTAATGAAATTCTTGTGTAAAGAAGGTCGCTTTCAGTAAAGCATGATAATAAAAGATTTCCAGAACCTATGCCATAAGAAAAATGAACAAGGGCCAAGAACCATATTAAATGTATCTCCATATATATCTTAAATTATTTTTCTTTCTTTTTTTAACGCTAAAATGAAAATAAAATGCCTTTAAAAGCAGTTACAACAAAGCATAAATCTGATCACATGACCACCACAAAAAGTCACTCACACTTACAAAAAAATACGAAAAGTTATTTTATTTATTTTAATAATTGCCTGTCATTCAAAAGAATATGAGCAAAAGGGAGGAAAATATGCATCAACTAAAAAAGCAAGCAGAAAAAGACATTGCTCTGTACATACGAATGGTTCGGTAGTATGTGTATAAGGGTGCGTTTTTTTCATCCCCAGATTTAACTACAAGTGCCACAACTACCCTGTTTCTTTAAAAAAGCGGCCATTTTTAATCCAATTAAAAGAATTATCTAAGTGGAAAGGGAAAAGCAATAGTTTATTCAAAATAAATCAAAACAAACAGGACAGATTTGTTGTCAGTCATATTAGTTTACAAATGTGCAATTTAAATTTATGCTTATGAAACATAATTTTGTTTAATAATTATTTTCATAATAGTTACTTCTTCGTAGTTTTCGTTGGATGCCAGCGACTGCTTTTTGCAAACAAGGGACACTGTTGGTACTTGAGCTAGCTAAATCTGAATACTAAGTTATGAACAAAATGCTTCTAAGTTGTTGTCTAAATATAGAAGGATCAAATGATTGAAGTTTTAAAGTGATTACCTACCATTTTACAAGAACAACGAGCAACTTGTTCGACACTTCCCGTTCACAGATAGTAGTAACAACCACAGAGCTAAGACACCCTTCATAATTTGCTGATTAAAAACTATTTTTCCTCAGTAAAATCAGCCACGTTTTTATAGGTAAATATATGATAGAAACAGAAACAGAAACAAATGCAGAGGTCAGGTTTCAAAAGTTGTTTGAGATGATGTTAGTTATCAAAACACAAAAGAAAGCAGAAGCAATTAAACATACAGTTACAGTTATTAAAAATGGTTTTGCACAGAAGAAGTTGTCAAATGATAGCAAATGGTTTTTGATTTATTTCTTTTTCTTGGAACTGATGGTTTCGTAAAGATGGAATTAACGAGTGGAAGTATATACATTAAATTGAATCAAAACACGAAGATAATGTCGTTATTTTTGGTAGTAATGGTGTGCTGGAAAGCAAAGAAACTGTTAATGGAATTGGAGGATTGTTAACGAAGTGGTATTTACATATTGTGATTAAAAATGGTTGCGTCGTTGCAATCATTTCGACCATGTAGGAAACGTTATCAACATATTGTGTGGAAGAGCTACATCGTTATCTCTGATGCTTTTTTGTTGCATGTAAAGCGGTAAAGGGTTTTGTGTTACGCTGAGATATTATTGCTGCTGTGTTATTGTTGTTGTTTATTTTTCAAGCGAATTTTTGTGGCTGTTTTCAAGAAAGTTAAAGCTCCCCTACCCTCATATGATGATTGAACCCTAACCCTTTCCCTACATACAACCCACACCGCCAGCCTAAATTATAGGTTTTTATACTATACTTCACAGATCCTATAGCTATTCCATTTCGTTGTTTAACCTATGTTTTTATATTGCTATATATATTTTTAAGTGTGTTGTTTGTTTTGTTTTTAGTGGAAGAGAGGATCTTAATAGCTTAATATCTTTCCTTTTTACTCTTCATTGATAACATCTACCTATTCCATGATGGCCACAGTCATATTTCTTTAAATTATCTCTGTTTTATTTTGTTTGTTGTTTGTTTTATTTTGTCTGTGACAGGGGAGAGGGAGTGTGTAATGTGTAATGTATGATTTCTTTTCAAGTGGCTATTTTGCTGCATCATGTACATTTTAGGGGAGCCTCCTTATTATTTGTACTGGCTTTGCGTATGTCGTTTTGGAATTCGCAGTTTGAATTTAAGCCATGGTGCTTATCTTGGTTATTTAGTGCTATTTTACATTATGAATGCATTTTTTTCTTGCTTCTTTTCTATACGACTTCTTTCTTTTTAGATTAAAAATATAGTGTAAATAAAAATTATGAAGAAGAATATTGAATGTGCCAATCATGGTTTTACATAATCACGGTACAAGCAATTTGGATAAAGCATTTAATGAATTCATAGAAGAATGATCCTTTGGTTGTGTATACTGAAGAGGTATAATGTTTTTTTACGATTCACATTTTAATTGATTCAGGTATCCCGGGCAAAAGCATAATTTTACGGTTTCACTCAATAGCTGGCAAATATATATAATTAAAACATTTTTAGGCTGTATTCTTATATATCTTATGATCCTTGAGAGTGAACCGTAAAATGTTTTTACACGGGATACTAGTCTTCTTATACTAATACGCAATCTTGCTTTTTTCTTACCTAACTTTGAAAGAAAGAACGTTCGGGAAATTTTCTCGGGAAGTTCGTCAATGGATATTTGTTTATGTTTGTTCCGTATTAGTATAAGGCACTCCGGCTTAGTGCTTATAATTGTTTTATGATATAAAATGGTGTAGTGTACTGGACGATGAATAGATTTGCACCAGCAAGGAAAATATATTTCATATGTGATGTTCCTCATTTGATGAAAACCAGCAGAAACAATTTCTCAAATTCTCATGCTCATATGAATACAAGAAATCTGATGGTAAGTAACTATATAATTCTTTATTTCAATTTTGAAGAGTTTCTTTTCATTTCATGATAAAAATTATGTTTTACTACTTATTGTGTCTCCCTTGATGATGGTTGCAATATTTAAAGTTGTTCAGAGTTATCTTTTATTATTTTAGTATGATGGGAAACAGATAAGTTGGCAGCATATTATTTCACTGTTAGCAATGGATGTTGGACCAAGGCGAGTGGCTTTGGGATTTCACCAAACAAAACTGACTAGTGACCATGTATATTTAACGCCAAGGTCTCGGATGAATGTCTCATTGGTTGTGCAGGTAAGTTGAACTTTCCTTAATTAGTTTTAGAATATTTTAGTTCAAAACATTTTGTCAAAAAGCATTGTTTATTCTCTCCAAACTTTACCCAATTTAGGTCCTGAGTAATTCTGTTTATCTGGCGCTGGAAGCACAAGGCTTGCCAAACACTTTATCAACGAGGAAATTTGTGCATATGTTCAACCGTTTATTTAATTGCTTGACTGTTCGATCAAAATATGATGGTCAGAAGAGTAGGAACATGGACTTGAACCCATATGATTCACCCAATGATCCTCGCCTTAAGGTAAGTAATCTATTTTGTATTATCTTTGTTGTGTCCATGAGTTTTTTCAGGCATTTTTGGTATCACCTTGTCTCACTGTTAAATTTAAATTTTACTTTCACTATTGATTCTGTGATCTTTAAATCCTTTTATTATGCGCAGGGTGTAAATTACTAGTTTTGCATGTATGACCTTTATTTCATCAGCTCGTGTCAATTTATATGAAAACTGTATTCAAAAATTTTGAAAAACTGTACCCCCTCCCATAAGTGCGTGGTAATTACAGCTTGCATTTCATTTACAATTCATTTTTTTTAGTCATTTGACCCTCCCCCACTTCTATTATTTATTTGTTTTTTGTGCATTAGTGGCTGAAAGATGAATTTTTACGATTCATTAATGAATGGAAGGATGCATCTGATCAAGTTCCAAATTAGCCCAAGAATGAAAGAAACGCATTGTGTTTATGTCTTCAAACTTTAGAAGGATTAAGAATTACTGGTAAGTTCATTATGAACCAAACTTACTTGACTTCGACTTTAGTCTGACCCTGTAAAACCTGGAACAATGATTATGAACAATAAAATTTGTGCTGATAAGAAAAATATTTAAATCTGGTAGAAAATACGTAGAAATCATTGTAATCTAAACGAGAAGTACTTCAAGTTTAATAAAAACTTCACCAGGAGTAGTATAAATACCTGCCCAATCTAGTGGGTTGGTTAAATTAGAGGACATGAATTATAACACAAGTTGTTCTTTGTAATGAAAATTGTTAAATGCATTTTAACGTATTTAAATAGCGTTATTTTTTATTTTTAGTCCATTCCTTCGTTGACTTAATACCGTAGCTCTTGGCTAATACTGGAGTTTCTTACGTACTCTCTGACAAGCTGAATCAAGATCCATTTGAAGAACATTTTGGGCGTCAACGAGCTAGAGGTGGCGCAAATGATAATCCATCATTGGAAGATTATGGACGAAATGAGCGAAAGAGCCAGGTTATGAAGACTGGAATGATAAAAGTGATGAGTGGAAATACACGTGGCAGAACACAAAACCAAGCTATCGATATTCATGATACAACATTGCCACCAATGAAAAAGAAAAAGTGACTATGTATATATCAAGATCAATGTTTTTTTCAAATGCAGTGTTAGTATATAATAATTCGGATCGTCAAATTGCTCTTCCCAAATTCAAAACTCTCAGCATTGTAACAAATTTGAGACTAAGGCTGTGTTTTCTTTCCCCTGATTTTACTGGGTTGTGGAAATGAAGCCTTATCCTTAAACCCCGTTCATCGTTTGAGGGCAAGAACGAATTGGAGGGTTATCAGGGTTGACATTATTTGATTAATTGAACCGATTTTGATTTAAACGGCCAATTGTGAAAATATGGAAAACCCGATCGAATTCTCTGTTAACATTATTCAATTTGTAGTAAAAAATACATTCCGTTTAATTAATAATGGAGATCGCGAGTTAGATAAGATCAAGATAAGCCGGAGTCTCCCCATGATTCTTTTCCTTTGCAAGTGTCAATTTTCATGTTTCTTGTTTGCGCATGTACTTAATGTTGTTCCGTGGATAATTCGCCGAATAAATTTAATGGTGGGATGCGCCACGAATCATGTGATCGTATGATTAACCAACAAAATTATTAGTGGACATAGCCAACCCTTACGCTCACTGGACCCAAACAAAGTTAACAAGGTTCACTCTACTTACTAATCGATGGTTAGAAATCGTTAAGGCGAATCTCCACTAGGTAGAAAATGTCGCCGCGCGAGATTTTTCCCTGTTCGACACATGCGCAGTAGCCACTAATGTTATGTAAGTCGCGGAGGAAAATGTACATGCTACGAAGAGAAACCATTTCTACTTTTTGCTGCAGCGATAAAAACTGCCCGCGAGGACATTTTCCGCGTAGTGGAGATTCGCCTTTAGATCATTAAAAGGTTACGAATTCTTTTGGGAAAAACGAGTAAAAATGAGAGAATTTTCCAAATAAATGACCCTTTGCGAAATGATCAGGATTACGTTAGAATTTCTTCAATTCCTCGGAAATCTAGACACTAACAACTGCTTACATTGCCAGGGAGTAAAGCTTGTGTACTCAATGTTTACGTTGCTGGAATATCCCAGGAACTTAGGAACAATGAAAAAAGAAAACACTCTCCGAATCATCCAAAACAATGAGGAAACTGAAAAGTGAAGCTGTTTATTAATTTTTATCTTACAAGGTAAAAATTAATCCAATAAAAAAGAGACTTTCTCTTACAATAAAAAAAGGTTAACTCGTACGATCATTATGCTCCGTGTTGCTAAGTTGAAAAATCTTGGGAAAAGTCAGTGGAAAGTTTTTTGTTGGTAATAATTTTTATAAATTTGAATAAAAACAAGACCATCTCTCATAGCATAAATATAGAAAAAATGAAGTTACCTATATTTGTAGAATATTATATAGAATCTTATATAATTTTCACAAATAACGCTAATCTTTTTTGCTACACGTTGAACTTGGGATAGACTTTCTCATAGCAGGCATTGCTTTAATGTCAATTTTAGTCTTGGATGTCTTGTTTTCTGATTGCTTCATCTTGACAACATTCACCCATGTTTTCACGAAAGCATTTCCTCGAATTGATATCCATTTATGGAAAACCATTGCTCTCAACTTATCACATAGTTTTTTATTTTCAACTTCTCGGGTGATATTTGTCCATGAAGAAATCACAAAGTTATTTAGTTCCAGTTTCTTAAAAATGATGTCACGTACATTTTCATTTGCATACTTAACCATCAGTGATGTGTTCAAAGTCGTTCGTACAACATTTTCTACTCTGCGTATGAAGATGTAAAATTCATCATTTACAATGAAAAGACCTCTGTTGACTTTCTCCACCCATTCTTTCGTATAATCTAAAAACGACTTAACTTTGGCGTTGGGATCTGTGCTGCTCCATTTGCACAGTAATGACAGGATTGCTTTTATGGACTTTTTAATTTTTCCTCAATTGGTGTTAACTTTAAGTGACTCACTTCTACAAAATGTTCCTTTACCATATGTTTGTTTTTTACGGTAGCAGCGATAGCGAATACCGTATTAAAACACCCGTGGACTCCTCCTACTCCTCCTACTACTACTACTACTCCGGCCGAAATGGCATTTAGCCCACGCTTTAGACTCTGCGAAATTCCCTTTACGAAATTATATAAATTGTATGAACGAACGCAGGCTAGGAATTTTCAAAAGCTTATCAAAACATTTAATAAGTATTTTTTTTGGTATTTTACCTGCCATTCACGAAAAAATGGATCTTATTCCCATGAAATACAAAAAGGAGAATTTCAGTTACTTCTGAATGCGAAGTATATCACTTGAAATTAAGTATTATTTTGTTGCCGAGGCATTCGGCTCACCTACAGTTCAAGATGAAAAGTTTCATAAGAAGCAGTTCTTACTTTAACTCTATTAAACGACCTTCTTATAAGTATTTTTGTTTGTTATTTGAACGTGTTTGTTTACTTTGTGTGATAAAGTTTAAAACCCAGTATTTGGATGGATTTTTCGTTTTTATTTATTATAATATTTTTTTCGATGAAGACGGGTTTTTTTGTTTTTGTTTTTCCTTTTGGCTCTTATACATTTAAAAAAAAAAGAAGTTATTTTAAAATAACATAAGTATCCATGGTTACAGCTCAAAAATGTATATTTCTTTTGTTTTAAGCAATGCTGTTTCTTTATTAAACCTTGTTTACACTTAATAAAGTTTAAACCTTGTTCACACTTAACCCTTCGTTAGCGTGGTGAGTAGTTTTAAGAAAACTAGTCTGGTGGTGTGTGAGATACCCATAATAAATAAACCAACTGGACATTTCTTTTTTAAGTGCAAATGAACATACAGTAATTTTGAATGATTTTCATAAAGTTTTGATTGTTATGAAGGTACTTAAAGTTTCAAGCAAAGTTTCAAGTTTCAAGAATGTTTTTTCAATGAATGTTTACAGGACGAGTGTAAGAAACTCCACCACTCCAACGAAGGGTTAACAAAGTTTAAAAGTAAATCTCGGATGAATTGTATCTATTTTGTTCGTATTGCCACTTAGTTTTGAAATGCTGCTACCGTTTTGCACCATATGGTTCTTGTTTCATTTAAAATCAACTTAAAAAAAAAGTCCCAAACAAACTGGAATAAAATAATCACATGATCTAACTCATTGTTTTCATTCATTGAAAAAATTAATGCTTTCCAGGAATTTACAATATGCGTATCCAAGCTACTTGTATGGAATTTTGAAAACATCTGTTCTTTTGTCATACAAAATTCTTCAACGATGATTAATTGATGTTCCATCAGCACCTTCGCAAATTGAGTAACGTTAGTGGAATGAAATTCTGCAAGTAATGTTCTACTCAAGTTAATGCAGTCTGTACCAGGTTTTGCAAATGAAAATATTTCATAGCTTTCAGCTGCCTGTAACGATTTTTTAAAAATTAAGTTTCTTTTGAAGATATGAGCAATTTAAGGTCCCAGTTTAGCGATAAATTATCCTTTGATGTAAACTTTGATGTTACTAAAAGAAAACAACAGATTCAGAGAGTATATAATCAGACAATGAAGGATGATAAAAAAGAAGAAACTTCATCTTGTGGAGGGTGGATGATGGGGGTTGGGGGTTGGGGGCACCATGTATCATTAGTGGATCATGAACTTTTGAAGTATAGGAATATAGTTAAATTATAAAACAAAAATGTACAACAAACCCATTTTGATGACACAGAGTAACTGAATATAATATAATATTGAAATTATGTTGTTTATATATAGCTACATGATGCACTCCTCCACAAAATTAATGACAGTAAATAAAATCAAAAATCAATTTATCCGAATTTCTATTTTGCTTGAACGATAAGAACATAAAAACTGATCTACTTACATAGCGTGGTTTTTGATGACGCTTTTGTTTTATCGACTTTTCCAAAAGCTGTTTTCTTGCTTTTCTTACACTTTTCCGAGTGCTTCTCGTAAAAGCCGCGAGTCTTATATTTCTTCCCACATGTTTTACAGGAATGCTTGAAGGTAGATAAGGCTTTATTTTCTGTGTATTCATCAGCTGCATTTAGAACTTTGATCATCATCGTCTCCAACAAAAACAACTGATGGAATTTTTGAGAATACTATATTCTCATTCAAATCAGCTACATCAACATCAAAATCAACAAGAACAAGTTCTTCATTATCTAAAATCGCCACTGTATCGACTAAAACTTCGATATCTTCGTCAAAATCGAAATCTTCTAGTTGTAATTCATCAATACATTTTTCACTGCTACTAGTCGCCATGTTGAATATTATAATTCGGTACTCTTGCCTGCACGTCTTGACAAAAATCTACAGGCAATCTCATTCGCCGAAAACAATTCAAATACGCTCTGATTGGTTTAACACTCGAGAAAATCTTTTGTTTTAGAGCAACGCGCAAAATTCAAAAGATAACAAGGTTGATAACAATAGGTGAATAATCGTTCACTATCCATCTCCCTTACACATCCCTGAGGAAATTGATGTTTTAATGGAGGATATGACCCTATTGAAAAATGAGAGTGAATTAGCAGCAAAGGCTGAGAGTGATGCACGAGCAAACAAGTCACATGGGGAGTTCAAGGCAGCAGATTCAGGTCGTCTTCAATCTATGGAAACATGGGATGAAACCAAAAAAAGAAAAGGTGAAAATGACGCTCATGATATATCCCGCAAACGTAAACGTAATAATGGGAATGATACGATTAATTTCCGGAAAGAAAAGTCACAAAATGAACTTGAACTTAGGAAAGAAGAACTAGAATTAAAACGACAAGAGCTTGAATTCCAAAGAGAGAGAGAAAGACATAATAATTTCCGTAATGAGCAAATCATTGAGCAATGCAATAAGCAAAATCAGGCAATGGTTATGATTCTTGCAAAGTTAGAAGAAAAATTTTGACATTGCTGTTTTTTTGCTGTTTTTTGTATTTTTGTTGAGTGGTACTAGCTCCTGTTTTGTTGATTATCACATGAACTTTTCACAAAAACAAAATGATGTATATAGGCATATATATTGTACATATTTATTTACATATTTATTTACACATATATTTATTTTGTTGAAAGAAGCCAGCTTTCAAGATGCTGAACTAAACATATAAAATATCCACTACTTATATCCACTACTAAAATTTTTGTGATTGTCACAGATGATTCCTGTGGAGTGTATGAAAAATATGCAAAAAAATAATCTTGTCAAGGTATAAGTGATTCTCCAAACTCAAATCCAATCCTCTACACAAAATATTCTTCCAATATAGGTGGTTCTAAGGCAAAGTAATTTTCTCAATCCAAGTTTCAAATTTTTCTTAAAATCGTTGAACTTGAAATGTGTCAGTCACCAAATAACCACTCAACTGAAACACGAACCTTGCTCATGTTTTTATTATATGCTTTCTCCACAGGTGTCAGGTTTGCTCCATCAAATGGTGCTTGAAGATGTCTCCTTAGTGGGTATGCAGGGTCTCCATACAAACATAAGATATTTCCATTTTGATCATGTGAAAACTGTTGTAGTTGTGGCAGGAAGCCAGAGAGTGCCAGCATAGCACTACGTGGTACGATAATTGCACTATCGTGTCGTTTGCCTTCTATAGGACCAAATAAATATGCGATCATCTCATTCTGTGTAGTGACTGATTGATATTTTAATCCATGGTATCTTTTGTGACCATTATACACCATTTTTTGATTATGGCTTGGCCGACAGTAGGCTTTCAAGGTGCCATCAATAATACCCAAACACAGTCTAGTGGAGCACCTTTAGCATGCACAGATTCGCAGTTTTGGAGGACTTAACCACGGTTGGTCTAAATAATTGAGTAGGTGACCCCATTCTGTTATCAAAAAATCCAAAGTTTGTTTAAATATCATGCACAGCTGTGGCACTAGCCTGCCAATCGGGGAATGAGGTCAGCAAAACGATTTGGGTAGCACAGCCCAGCACAGTAGTTTGTACAAATAATTTCATCAGGAATATGTAACGCATGTTTTAGTCTGTGCATGTCAGTCTTTTGGAAACGAAATTCTGTATAGCACTCAGCTTTTGGTAAAGCTTGTAAGTCGAATAAATTATAGCTTTTGTAATCATAATCAGGATTATTTGTTCTATTAACATCATACAGAAGAAGAAACTCCTCTTCAGTAAGCAAATGTTCATTAACATCTTTCAACAATTGTTCTCTTGCTTCTTTTAAACTAGACATTCTTCTCACAAATAAAACTTTTTAACATTTGTTTATGTTTTTATCTACCATTTATGCGTTCGCAGCGCAAAAGTTTCCTGCCTAACTAGTAAACTAAAGGTTGCGGCTTCAGTGGACGCGAATAAGAAAACGATTTCCGTAACCGCTCGTAGATTGTTGCGTGATATTTGCGTAAACTTGGTAATAATGGAAGAAGACGAAGAGATGTTGATATTATTGACATTATTTCTCATAAAAAAAAACATATCCTTCATAAAGTTCAAAATCGAAAAAGGAAAATTTAGGTGAGAGATATATCTAAAAACAAGCAAGAAACGGGTCAATTTCACAATCCTGTGCAAAAACCTCGCCTGTGCGATCGTTAAGTGTCCGAAAGTTTGGCCGCCGAAAATGTTCGTTCCTAATGTAAGTGCATAATTTCTCTGACGTGTGTGATATGAAATGTACAGGAAAAACCTCCCCGCAAACAAACATAATTATAAGAATATCCAAAAACGTTTGATATCTTATGTTATGATTATGTTGAGCATGTTCACATGATGTTTTCGTATGTTTATACTAGTGTTTATGAAATGTAAATAAATATTGATGGATAACTTTTAAAAATTTAATTTCCCTTTTAAGACATGCTAGGTACAACAACTACATAATGAACCATACAAGATAAACATTTCAATACAACTAGGAAATTAAGAAAAATGATACCTAAGCAAATTCAGGAGTTACTCTACTAAGTACTTATAAAAAATACCTTCAATGATTTTTAGATTTCCCCAAAATATTGTACATAACATGGACATATAAAGAGAAGGGCTTACAACTAACTTTATAAGTCTTTCAATTCTGTCATTAAAATCTTTTATCTCTGCATTTCCTATATATTATCCTTGCCTCTCATTTCCCTGGATTTTGGTTTACATGGGTGAGTTTATACGAATCTTTATGTGTCACTCTTTGTGGAAAATCAAAAATATTAGAAGAAATGTGAATTGCATATACATCTGTAACTTTCCTTAATATAATTTAAAATTGCTGCTTCACCTTTTTGTAAAGAAGTCATGAGGATTCAGAGTTTAAAAATTGGCTACGAAATAAACGTCTAATCTTGAAGTTCATTTCTGGTTGGTTACTATGATTGTAAAAGTCAAATTTTTAATGACACTTGAGGGAGCTCAACTGCCCTGCACTTGTCAAATTTCAATAAACCAAAGCAAGATTTATTATAGATTTAAAGAAGTTGTGAGTCCTTCTCTTTTTATATGTCCATTGTATTTATTTATGCAGGTAAATTGTGGAAATGATGGTTTCATGTAATTTTGACATAATTTTGATATTCCATATCATTTTATACTTACCTATATATTATGTAAAAATAAATAAAATAAGAGAAAGTATTAAAATTACTTCTCTGAACTCCACTTATAAGAATCTCACTGACAAAACTCATCTATTTGTGTATTTTGGTCCACACAATGTAGAAAAGTCAATGTTAACAAGTTTATGCGGCAGGAAAATCATCACTTATCACTCATCATTTCTTTTAAAAAAATGCAAATTCTGACATGATTCATCATTATTGAACTTTCATTCTCTAATACTTACAGTATTTTTTTCTTTTCAGAGAATGAACAAACGGTTGGTTTTGTACATAGTGTTAGCCCAATAAAGAAAAGTCAAACAACTGGAACTGAGTATTTTGACTGCAGAATGCAGTTAAAAACTGCCTCAAGAAGAGCTGTTTGGTTCACACCATCTAAGCGCAAATTACTAGTAGACTACGAAGAAGCTAAAGCACCTGTAAAATTAGGAAAGTTCAATTTATCAAAAGGTGATATCATCATCAGTCCTTCTTCTAAAATTACCCCTGCCAATGTTGAAGGTGTGGAATTCTCATTTAATGCTAACCTTGCGAAACACTGCGTTGTGGAATTGGGCGAGCTGGAAAGGCTGGCCCCCTGGAAGCTGATATCAACGAAAGCATCAGTTGCATCACTTTTTGAACCAACTACCCACATTAGTCGTGACGGTGAAATATCTAAACACCAAGTCATAATTTGTGACAGTACTGCTTGCAGAACTATGTTTCTGTATGGAAGCGATGTTGGTTCTTTGGAAAAGGATAAATCTTACCTCATGAAAAACATAAGACTACGAATTGTCAATGGTAAAGTATTCTTGAATACAACCAAGACTGAGAAGTTCTACCATGAAGAAATTGCAGTTATCACTAATCTTGTCAATGCTTCTGATAAAGATTCTATGACCCAAAGTGAAATGATTGGCAAAATTGTTGGCGTTTCGGTGATTCATCACCGAAATTAATAATTAATAATAATTATATATATAATTATATATTATTAATATATATATATATATTAATAATAAATAAATATAATTAATAATTGTGATATTTGTGGAAAAAAAGGGTCAATTAGAAGAAAATCTGTTTTCTTGCGACTCTTGCATTATAAAAGTAACCAAGCAATCTGTATCTTGCAGCTGGAGAGTAAAGCTGGTTTTGCAAGATGTAACCTCGAAACAACAACACCTAATGTTTTTTAACAATGATGTTTTACATGACTAAATTTTCATTTGGATGATGAAAACAATGTTGCATCAAACCTCTTCAATGATCAGTTGAATCCAGTAAAGTTGACTTTTGATATTGTATCTAAATGAGTGGTGTCAGTTCACGTTGTTGTTTAAACAATGATGATACATTTTCTTTTATAGGTTTTTATTCCTATTTTGTTACTATAAACGACTTTAGTTATATTTTAATACTGTTTTTATGGTTACTTGAGTTTCACGCAAGTGGTAACGTGGTCTTCTCAGTAGGACTTTTTCTTTCTTCTATGACATATATGGGCTATGTTTTAGTTTTACATGTACAGTTCTACTTTGATATTTTAGCTAAAGCAGTTGCGTTGACTAGTTCTATTTATATTTTATTTTTTTTGGTTTACTATTTTGGTTTTATTTACTGTTGTACTTTATACTTCATGTAAACTATCCATTGATGCATCGATGTTTTACGAAATATCTGGCATTGTTTCTTCCAAATCCAAAACCGGTGATTGTGCTCAACAACTATGTGTAACAAAAACAATATTCCCACAAAGGTAATTTTGAAACTAACAGGTAATTTCTATCGCCATCAAAAACAAATGTGCAAGCGACGTTTCGACAGTTACTACTGTCATCATCGGGCGTTTGTAAATGAATGATGTAAAGTTTATATATGTTTTCAGTAGGATCGAAATTAGGATCGAAATTATTTCGGACCTGGAAGGGAACTGTCGAAACGTCGCAAACAAAAACAACCGGTCTATGACATGATAAACTCTAATTATATATTATGAATACTAGACTGACAAACAATATAAATATATTCAAAATGTGCAAGCGTTTATAAGATTCTTTTGGGTGGTTGTATAATTAGTTTGGGTGGTAGTTAATATAACACCGCCTTGTGTGAGGGCGTAATATTTTCAATTTTTCCAACACCCACGAGTGTTTCTCAAATTTAACACAGGCTTATTTGCAATCATTACAGTCTCAGAGTGAAAAAATAAGCTTAAGGATTACTTCGGAAATGGTTATTTAAATAGCATGAATGGCTACGTAATCTTCAAGAAAAACGTGAAAATTCCACTTCATTAGCGCCGCATTCACATTTGTATGTGAAGTTTAATGAAATCAAAAGAAGGAACCATTGCACAATAACGTTCGGTAACCTGAATTTACAATAACAATAACCGTAATTCAATATCACATTGACACTTGTCTAAGCATAATCTTGTAACGAAGATACATGAAAAAGTTACTGAAAAACCTTTGTGGTTGTATTTTCAGGCGAAACAAATGTTGGTTGAGACAATTACATGTTCGATTCACTTCTGAAATGCTGCTGCCGTTTTGCACCATAATGGTTCTTGTTTGCTTTAATTTTAGCACGTCACAATCAATCACGGAGATGAAAGTAACTTCAACACCTGACTGAATGAATACCTAACTGAATGAATCTGTAATAGGGTTTATGCATAGAAAACTGAAATAACAGCTTCCATTTCTCTGCCACATTTCCTAATTGTATTTTTTATTTCATTTTAGTGCCACATGTTGGTAATGTTGGTAACAAAGTAATATTATTTATGAGAAGATATTAAATGATCTCCTTCAATGTTGTAGATACTGTTGACGATTTCCTGCATTATCGCACGACCCATCCCGGTCTCAAATCTGTGAACGCTTATCGGGCATGGAAGCGTAATGGTGGCCGTGACAGGGATGGGTTTGTTTGGCGTTTGTATGGCGAGAAAGATAGCAGTAGCAGAAACATTAAGTGTACATTCAACACAAAAACATCAATTTTCACGCTTACAGGTCTTCGTAAAACTGCTATGCCTTAAAATCTACTTCAAATTGTTAAAATGCTCACCCTATTTAGCATTACCATAATTCCATCATACAATCGAAACTTACCCTTTATTGCTTAAATTAACATTAACTAATGCATACCAGTTTCAGATTAGTTTATTTTTATAGTGTATTTTATTGTTTTAGAATCCGTTCTCAGGAATTGTTTAAAGTTTCGTAAATTAGGAAATAAGCTAATTCTGTGATTCACCTATCAAATAACTGTTATTATATCGCATCAAAGTTCATAGAATAGATGATTAGTTAGGAATTTGGCAACAACATCAGAAAAGCGTGTAGATGTTTCAGCCTTTTTCACAACTTTGTACACCAGTACTCTCACGTGAACGTCATTTATTATTTATTGATGCAATTATGACACATTTATATCTTCGTTTCAAAAGAATCAGCTGATGATGTGCACTATAATATGAACAAAAAAATTCTATGAACTTTGATAACATTCAATCTATGTAAGCGAGCAGTGATTCTATTTTAGACTTAAATCTGCAGCATATGGACATTGAGCTTACAGGTTATTTAGGATATATTGATCATGTTGGTTAATCTAGTATTTTCATTTATTTTAGGTGAAACCATCAAGTTCTTTTATTTTAGTTTTAAAATACGCCTATAGGAAATTGTGAGCAATGATTATTTATAGACCTTTACAGGTTAGTTTATTTTTTTAATTTTATATTTTGAAAGATGAAAGCAGGGTGATGGGTGCGGTAACTCATGGAGAAAACGAACCTGTAAAAAGATTTTTACACGCTATACTTCATCGACATAATAGCAGTTAGGCATACAAGAAGGCTTATCTTCCGTTCACAACATATTGTCTTATTTATTCATTTTTAGATCAAATAGAAACATACAAAAAAGCGAAAATGATTGGATTAAAAAAAGAAGGCCATGACAGTTAATTCAGTAAATGTGCGCATTGGAATAGCATGATTGAAAGGAAAAACCAAAAACGCTTTTTTATGGTTATGGTGAACAATGGATGAACTCTTTTGTAGTTATGTACAACAATCGCGGGCTTTATAATCATTGGTCCTGTTTATGGCTGAAATTAATATAGTTTGGTCTTTTTATCTGTCCAGTAAATCTCTGCTAGAAAGTATGTATGTAATAAATAAGTAATGAAAAAATAGTTTAAAAAATCGAAACATTGCCCTATATATCTATATTCTGTTTCTTGCTAATCAATCCTAACCCTAACCCTTAACTTACCTGAATAGGCAAAAAAATTTCTGCTCTGATGTTCTCCAGTTCTGTTAAGTATTTGACAGTTAAAATAATTAAAAAATTTGATTAGTTTATAACTACAATATAAACAACTAATGTACTTGCCTGGCCAATTCTTTCTTGGATGCAAGCGTTTGTCAGTCCATTTATTACCAAAATTCGTGACGTAAACCAAAAATTAAACCATAAAAGAGACTAAAAAATATTTGAAGAAGTATACTTGTATAGAAGTAAACTTGTCAACCTTTATACTTGAATTTAATAACGATTATGAATGTTGGATAGATTATAAATTTCACCAAACGACTGTTAAACACATGAAGAAACTAGAAGGTTGATCCCAAAATGCACTGCGTTTAAATTTGGGGTGAAGGGGCGTTGGGAAGAATAAATAAGGTTCTAATACTAACACTAATCTGATACTAACAAATTAAATATTAAATCTTTAATAGACAGCGGAGAAGTTGATTTTTAATTATCGAGAAACGTACTTAAAAGTTTTTTATTTGAATTGGAAACATGAAAGTGTTGAGGGCGTTATCACACGGGCGCAGAGAACTGCAGCATTACAGAATGACCGACAGACAGACACGGGTAAATGAAAGATCAGCTGCCTCGCGGCGCTGACCAAAAAGCTTTGTATAAGATTATTATTGAACTGCTGTTTGTTTTCATCATTTTCATATTCAGCTTTTTTTCCTTTACAAATACAATTAGCGGATATTTCCTTTTATTCCGTGGCTCTAGTCGAAATTTTTCTGAGATATCTGAAGAACTTATTAAGAAATTATAGTCTTTCCCTATTGATTCAACGTGACTCTTCAGAGCAAGACACTTATCAATTGTCCCTCTCATTACGCTCATTAGTTGACATTTCAGTTATAACACGTTCTTCTAAAAATGTCTTTTACGGATGTAGCGCTGTCTCATTCACTTGTTTTAAGTGGGTAGACAGCGTATCTTTGTAACCACTTAATGAAGCTGTTGACATAAAATTTTGATAGCTTTGACTTTCGCAGACAATTCTAGGTTGGGTCTGGCCATGTAAAAGTTTTTGTACATGTATTGGATGGCTCACTCCCTTCTCAGATTTCCTTATATTTGATAGTCTTCTGGTTAAACTGAAAGGACTCGCCCTTCGAATCACAATATACGAATCACAATATACGGCATAATTTTCAGAAAAATCGAAAACAAAAATAGTATAATGACGCTTTTCATTTTGATCATAATCCTCTCCTAGAAACGCTTTTCATTTTGATCATAATCCTCTCCTAGAAATGTTTTAAAACGAAGACTATTATTGTTGGTATTTATACTCTGACGACCAACATTTAAGATAATGATTAATCTGTTGGAATGGGAGTTGAAATATTTGCTTGAAATGCGATCAATGCATTGTTTTATCCACGTTCCCCTAACAAATTCGTCTAGATATGAAATACAAAAAACTCCATTTTCATTGTTTTTATTGATGCAATTCATGATACAAGACAGAAAAGAATCGTTCAAGTATCTACTTGTAATCAAGCATTTAGCAGCGTTTACTCGCATGTTTATTCCTGACATTTCATCATAGCCAGCTTTCTCTTGAATCAGGGAGATGAAATTCTTAGCAATTTCAATTAGTATACTCTTATCTTTGCATCCGTGTATTCTTATAATACCTTTTGTAATTTTACTGAGCCACTCATTTTCCTCGTTAACCTCCCGCTGAATTAATCTTATTGTATCAATATCACAAATGAGCTTTAGATTATCATAATCATAAATCAAGCCTTCATTAGTTTGGAGACCATAATGAATACAATTGTTAATCACGTTTTTTGCTCTAATTTCTTCAATGGCCTTTTTAACGACTGAAATATTCGGCACAGCCCCTGATTCAAGAGGATTACTGAGAGCAGGTTGGTGTTTTATTTCCACAACACTGGATCTACCGTTACTTTGAAATTTCGGCAGCTCCTGCACAGCAATTGCTCCGCGCGCATGACAACTTGATGGTTGTTTGCCAAACTTTGCCTTCCTGACTCACGTCATCACCGCCTCCATAAAGTGCATTGGGCTGCAACTGAAATGCATTATTCTATTATATATATTCCGATATTAAAAAGGAAATCAAAAAGCTTTTCTCACCTTCCTTTTTATACAGCACGGTAAATGACACCGTAATTCGTCTTCAGAAGTGAAGTCTGTATCCCAGCATTTCATACAGCGTTACTTCTAAATTAACAGAAGGGGTTATTTGCCCAGAATAATGAAGAAAATGTTCAGTTCCGATTTCTCTTAACAACTATACTCACAGGATTTGCGGAGACATTCACACACTTTTTAATCTTTTTGTTGTTGTTTTTCGACATTGTTCTTTTAATCTATATGATTAATATTCAACCTATCAACTCTTTCATACCAACAATAAAATGAAACGTTAACGTGATTAGTTTTGCTGCCCTCTGCGTAGGATAACACCCTTTCATCCATTTTTGAGGGACATGCACAATAGCGTTTGCAGACGGACAATGGATCTTCAATGAGCAAGAACTTAAAAATTGGAATGATATAAAATATTGAAATATAAATATTATTGGTTATTTCTATTAACTTTGATGCAATGGAATATGAAAGGTCAAAAAAGAAGAAAAAATGTTTAGCTACCCTAATGGTGTTGCCATATTATTATATATGGTCATTAGCAGAGAACAAGATGGCATCTCTGTCATGATTGGTGGCTTCTCAGTAGGCAAATTCGCGCATTTCTTCTTTATCTAAATCAAGAAATTATTAATTATTACTACGTGCTTGGTGATATCACATTTATAAAACTTGGTGAAAAATTTCTTAATTGAAAACAATTTCAGTGTACACACCACTGACGATTCTTCATCTTTTGCTTTCAAGTTAACGTGAATTTGGTTTACTAGCACAGGCAAACCAAAATCAACGTTCAAGTGGTTTTGATCCCCGCCTCTGAAATTAAGTTTTTTACGTGGCAAATTAATGTTCAGGAACTGAATCTTTGCATTATTGTGATGGACGAAGTCTTTAAGTGTTTCCTGGACACTGCCATTAAAACTGTCCACTTTTTCATCCAGATCATCAAGCCTCGGCAACACTGAAATGACTGTGGTCTATAAGTTAGAAAATTTCTTTTGAACTTAAACGGTTGGGGTTTGCTTCATCGATGGGCAAAAATACCAAAGCAATCCAAATTACTATTGTCTTACCTTGATGTCTGGAAACTTGCGCATTACCACTCTCGGCAAAAGAGTTAAATTGGCCATAGCTCTTTCCAATGGATTGGTCAATTCGTTTGTTCCAACAAGTAATAATACTTGACTGGGACGGCTGACTCCGCAATCGGATATCTCCCGTGTAAGGGCGCGATAACAGGGGTGGAGTTTATGTACCACGACGGAGGGGGCAATGACGTCATTCTGAACATAAGGCCGCAACAAAGAATTCGAGAAATTTGTGATCTGAAATAATGACACTTTGATTGAGAATTGTTCCTTTAAATTTAATTAGTAGATGAATTATGCTCAAAGTAAAAAGAATTCCGCAATATAAAAAAATTCTTTCTACGTCGATTGAATATAGAGGTTCAGCCGTAAGTTGTGATATTGCAGAATAACAAGTCAGCGATTCGCTTCGGCGAAAAAAAAGTAGGATTCATTTCTACTTTTCAAAGTCCCTAGTCAATTAAATATCGCAAAAAATAAATTATTGTTGAATCAGCAATTTTAGACGTAGATTTCGCCTGTTTGTTGTTGCCATTTTTGTTTACATACACAAAATTACTTGAGCCTTTTTGTTGTAGTGGAAGTCTGAGTTTTATTTCGAAATCCGGTTCCATACTGACTTTTGCTAAATATAACTTTCATGAAAAAAAAATCATAATGAACCCATCCACGTGTTTAAAAAAAATCAAGTACGTACCTTGTCAAAACAAGAAAACGAGAATGAATCATTAACGAGATTTACGAGAATGAATGATAATCTAATACACCTTCCCGAGTGTCTGTTTAAAAACCATGTTTTGACCTGGTTAGTACATCCAGCCTCGTTTTCATGAAATTTATTGTTTCAACAATGTTTTAACTTTATAACTTAGTAATTATCTCTATTACTAAAACTTCCAGTAGAATGATTAGAGGCATATGTAAAACGAGGCAGGATGTACTTACTAGACAAAAACACGGCGTTTAAACAGAAATTTGGGAAAGGTGTATAGGAGTGAAACCCTCGATTTCACTTCAAACAACTTGCACGAACCACGGGTTCACGAAAGAGAATTGAAATTCACTTTTATTTTTCATGAATTCATTTTTCAATACTCATGGGTCTGATTAGCTTTGTTGTATTATTTATTTATTTTTAAATGGAATCAAAAATAGGAATATAGACTATATATACTTGAAATTTTTGCTGATTAATTTTTTTGCGATTAAACTCAGAGTTGTCAAAAATTTATGTTGCAACCTTAATACTGATGGTCGGCGAGCGACGCCGCCTTGGCGCCTAGTCTTATTACTAATACACGTTGTGCATACCACTTTTATTTTAGTGAGTGTGAATAAAAGGACTGGGAACGAAATGTTTGTATGGAAAATTGCATGGTGAAATTTTAGATCGTGCGTAACTGAGTTGTCCAGATATAAGCGATTAGTATTATAGGAGTAGCGCGACCTCAGATGGCACACTAGATTGCACCCTAAATAGAACGCGATTTTTAGGGTTAAATATCTCGAGAACCAATGGGAATAACTGATCCCACTTTGGGTGTGCAATATTGGCGATGGGGTGACGAAAAAAATTGGGTAAAATTTTTTTGGGGACGGGGGTAACGTCATTAGAATCTTTGATCGGCAAGATATCGTAACGGTAACGTAACGGTACGTCGTACACAGAGGATCTCATACATTTTCTTGATCAGCTTTTCGATTTCTACAACTTACTGACACTTATTCTTTTGGATTGTGTGATTTTATTTTTGGTCACCCCCATATTGTATGAGAAAGAGTAGACAGGGATGGTGGGTGCAACTCATGGAGGAAATGAACCTGTAAAATGTTTTTACACGCTATACTACTCTTCTTATACTAATACGCAATCTTGCTTTTTTCTTACCTAACTTTTAAAGAAAGAATGTTAGGTAAAATTTCTCGGGAAGTTCGTCAGTGGATGTTTTTTTTTCCGTATTAGTATAGGGGGAATCTCCCATTAGGAGAATCTCTAGCTCCATCTCATGGCGTTTTTATTACTTCGTGCAGTGTTGTGCCTTAAGGAAGTACATTTACAAGGTTTTCTTTCCAAGCACAAATAGGTTTTTCAAGCCTGAATTAACATTTAGGTCTTCGAATTCGATGTCGGATGAATTCACGACTGCTAATCGATTTGTCGATCTCGATCCTCTGATGCATGTTATTAGAGAGCGAATTAATGCGAAATTTAGTTTCGTACGTAACCAATTTGCCAATATTGATCTTTCGACATCCCGCTTGATTGAAATCAACGAGCACAATCTTGACATGAACATTTGGCTTTCGTTTCCCATTCCACCAACCGCACTAAAAACGAGAGGAGTGAAAGCGCCTTGATCCACTTGTAGGATTCTTTGCAAATAATGGCTTTTCTTTTCGTTCTCGTTTATGGCTAACATTGTTTCAACGATTTCGTTATGTAACGTTTCGCGTTGGGTGCAAACACTCTGACGTCGAAGAATGCTGTTTGTCCTTGAATCCAGAAGCCGCGAGCGCTTACATCAAGGCGTTCTTCATCTTTTGTTTTAGCAGTGTTAATGAGTAATGCTTCTTCACCATTTAAGTGTAGCAAAGTGGGCTCAATACGACGTCTTTGCAAACTTCAGCTAGAAGGTTTCCTGTAATGTCTCTAATTTCATTGTGCCAAAGGGTTACGAAACCTCCCTTCTTGCATGACAAAGCATGTTGGACATCGAAATTTGAAGTGCATGCGCATACTATAGGTAAACCAGGTATTTGCCAATCATATCTTAACCGGATACTGTCCCAAAACTGTTGTTTGTTAAGGGCATAATAATACTCTTTTAGTGGTAGTACGCTGAACCAGTTCGAGGCTCCTGTTTCCATTGCCATATCAATACATCTGTTCTGAGAGTCGGTTATATTATGCCTTATCACGTCCAATTTTGCTTTGTAAATAGCCGATTTTTCTAGTTTTATTTTCTTTTTCATTTCCTTTATTCACATGTATTCAGTCTTTTGGGTTTTAATATTTTTTGTTAAATCCTTTGTTATTAATCTCGAATGTTTGTAAGCAATTGCAGTTACTTCGATGGGGTTTTTGATGGCTAACTCACCATATTTAACAGGAAGGGAAGCAGGTTTCGTTCACTTTGATTACATATATGGCCACCGGTAATAGCAGGTATGAAATGGATTTTAAGAGTATCCTCAATGGGTGTAGATACGATTTCATATTCGGTATCATTAGAAAATAGTATGTACACTTATGTCTGTATCCATTGATGTATGCAGAGTAAGCAGCTTGAGGTTGAAGCTCTGCAATTTTAAGCCAACAGCTTTATTTCGTTGTTCCATGAGTCTACCTTATCTTTGATGTACCGTTCTTTGTACGTCAAATCACTTATAATTGCTCCCAGATGTCTAGCTCCCGTCCTATTTAAAATAATGTTGCTGTCTTTAAACATTTCGTAAGCAATGGTGGAAAACTGCGATTTAACTATTAGTATAGATTTTTCGGCTTTCGGAAAGTAACCATATTTGGGTAGAATTCTTCCAGTAGAAAATCCCACCACACCTTTAAATCGCTCAACTTACTAGCACCAGTTAAGTCATCTGCAAACGCAACTTGTTTCGATTTGATGTTAAGTTTTAGTAATTTGTTCAATCGTGGAGAAAGTCCCAAAGCATAAGTTCCCATCGCTGTTGGATCACCCTGAGTTGTTCCTTCTCATGATGTAAATTCTTTTCCACCGATTACAAATAACGTGCAGGGACGTTTCCGTTCAAAATAAAACTTTTAACTTCATTGCATGCAGTTCAGATTTCAAGAGAATTTAAACACGGCTCTGCAACCGAAGCTGCAATATTAAATTTATTCTCCAGATTTAATTTCCAGAACGCTATAATAAAGTCGTGTGTCGGATAGCAGGGCATGAAATAAGTATTCTGCATATTAAACTTTATGTGTTTGTATACATTCGTTCTGTCTCGATACAGCACGATACCTATCGATGTTGGGGAACTTTGATCCTAATTTTTGGTCCACTTGCACATAATTAACGCGGAAACTTTTTAGATTTTAGATTCTACAAAATATAAACCGAGAGTTACCACAGAAATATTTTGGTTCTAAGATATGTATCACGAGATGAAAGAAAATTTCATTTCAGCGCCTAGACCAGTTTTACTACTGCAGTGAATTTTTGAAGAAGACATGTGCCGTCCTTGGCATTTGAGGCGAGAGATGCGATAATAGCATGACTGACGGTAAAAAAGTAAACAAACACAACAATCACGTGATTCATGTCGTAGCCCCTTTAAGGTAGGCTAAGTTATAAATAATTGATGTATAATAGACTACGTATCATTACAATATTCCCTGAACTGGACGACTATTGTTAAGTTCTATTACCGTCAAAATTAATTTTTTCTTCAATGAAAGGACGTGCTCCAGAAAATCTTCTCAGCGTTATGGTAAAAATTAATTGAATATTTAACCTAAAAAACCAAAACACTCATGAGCTGGTAACTTATCTTACAAATATTAACTCACGCCAAGAATAAGTTTCAAGAATAAGTTGTTTTATCCTCGTTAAATCGAGGAGTGCTGTAATATTTTCGTTTGAGAACTGCAAGTAAGAAAGTAACCACTTTGATTTTTAGATATTATCCAAGAGTACTGTCGGTTGATTCATGCGAAGGCGACAGTTGTTTTAGCGGAGAGGGAAAGTGTAAAACAAACACAATGCCGGTAAAAGTTCATCATGATCGGAACAATGTCGGAATGTCGAAGTTGCATTTGTGGGATGAAGTTCATTTGACAGTGCCGGTCGGCTGTTCCTGTCGATTTCGCCAAGATTCTATTTTCAAAATGTTCATTTGAAAACATCTGACAATTTTTAAGGTTTTTTTTCTTCATTTTTTTTAATGGTTTTATTTGATGTACAGTATAACCCCGTTAAGTCGGACTCTCAGGGGACCGAAATAATCGGTCTGACTTATCGGGAGTCCGACCTATCCGAACTTCGTCTTAAGTCAGACTCTACTTATTTAGATCCAAGGGGGACAAGGTTTTAGTCCGACTTAAAGAAAAGTCTGACTTAAACCGTGTCCGACTTAACGGGGTTATACTGTATTATTGTAGGGAAATTTTGTAACCATAGCAACTAAACACGTGAATCAAGAAACAAATACCCAGTCTCAATATTTTCGGATTAATAAGGTCCTGTTAGATGATAAATTATTAGATAAACAATGCCAAAAACTTACTAAAAATAAATTAGTTTACGTGATAGTTTACCGTGTATCTTATCTAAATTATTCGAAAAATTGACGTCAATGAAGAAGTAATAATGAAAAATGTTTCTCCTTTGAGCATAATTTATCATAGTTTAATGATTCAGCATAATTTATCTGATAGTTTAATGTCTCAGGATTTTTAAAGAGTAATAAGAAGATCCATTTTGCAAGAATTTTGCTATGCTTAAAGGGGCTACGGCACGGCAAAATATTTGCTGCACCATATTAAGATCTTAAGATCACGTGATTCATGTCGTAGCTCCTTTAAGTAATAATGATGAAAATCAGAAACGAAGTGAAAACCGCTGAAGCGATGTTCCATTCCAATCTGACCTCAAAACGAGGTTTTTGAGAACAAAAAAAGTTTAATTATACTGCGGAGAAACTGTTTATAAAATGGCTCATGGCGGTTACCATGACTGCATCAATCAATCATTGTGAGTCTATGTGAGACAACACTATAACTTTTCTTATATTAAACGATTTCCACAGCAAATACAGGCATTGTAACTATAACCTCGGTAACGTAGATTCCAACAATCCCCAAATACATTGCACCAAAACAACTCCGACGTTTTCTCGCAGCCAGTCTATTTATCGTCAAGTGTGATCCTGCCGAATTTCCCATCACGAAAAGCTTTGATCAACTGAATTGAACAACGTCGGTAGTTCGGTGACCCGTCTAAAGGGAAATGTGTCGGTTAATATTAATATCGGATTTACACTCTACAATGAACAATGCAACAATCATTTTGTGCGTGGATTGGTGAAGCAGAAGGGGTTCTTCTTTCCTCCAGAAACAAGGTACTCTTTTTTATTTCAAAGTAAAAATAGTGTGTGCGAGTAGTATAGGTGGAGGGCTTAAAAACTCACCATACTTGAATGGGTGGGTGGTGTTGGACAAATGAATAAGTCCCTTCCGCAGATAAATCTTTTGTGTGAATTATCGAAATTGACATTTTGATTTAGCGCAATATTATTTTAGCAAATTAGGTCAATATTATTCACCTTTATTCAGCGAAGACGTGCTTCATAGATAATATCGCGTAAACGTAATTAGCGAAAGTGACAAACTGATGATGATGGAACCAATCATAATACTACACGATCTTTTTATTGAGAACGTCTAAATTTCAGTTGAAGTTGGATATCATCTTAGCCTTATATAAAAAATATCATCTTATCCTAATAAAAAAAACCTTTAAGTTTATCTGAAGAATAAACATCTTTTACCACAACCGTTTGGTTCGTATGTGAACAAAACTTAACAGAGGCATCATCAGAATCAAACCCAGTGGGCAAAATCTTCAAAAAGCCTCTGTGGAGGAGTGTTTTTTTTATTGAAACAGCAGGCCATATATTGCTTGTCATTCCTATAGAAAACACTCCTCCTCATAGACTTTTTGAAGATTTCGCTCACTGGGAAGGTTGGTTTATCACAGAAAGCAGGCTATTTTAAGTACAGTAAGATACCTTACCAATCATCACTTCATCAAAACCGTCTGATGGATCTCTTAAACCACACATATGTAAATAGCTTTAATAAAGAAATTTAGATAAAACGTCACATACAACAGTCGTCTCAATTTCAAGCTAATGAAAAAACATGTTTGCCCCCGTCCACACAAAAATCGAAATTCCTTTTGGAAAAATATTTCACGACGTTCTTTGATGCGGTAAACTACATAATAATTATTAAGATTCGAGGCGAGGCGAATAATGGGATGTAATTTTCGAAACAGTCTATCTATCTGTTCAGTTGAAAGTTGAACACTCCAAAAAAAGAGACTTGATGATGCAACCTAACCTTGACGACTCAGGCGAAATTTACTAACAACCTGAAATGGCTTGGAAATAGATATGAATCAAGAAATTCAATAGTAATAATAATAAACTATTTTTATAGAAAAGCAATTAAGAGTGTGACAGCTAACCTGGTGTTTCCTTGCTTATTCAAACAATACAACAGATAGTCAGCAATGACCTCCTCACCAATCACGTGATCTGGATAAGTTCCTGTAACAATCAGAATCCAAATAAGAAAACCATCTTGAAAATTCAAACCATCGCCTTTTTACGTGCATGTGTAATTCTACAGGGCTGATTTCAAGATCTCTTTTCATCCTGGGTACCAGGGTGAAAAATCTCAGTTGGAGAAATATTTCCTGCCCGGTATATTATGTTAAGAAAACATTGCAGCCCGAAAAGACGTTTAAGGATACAGTATACGTTCCATACATCAAAAAAACCAAAAAAATTTTTTTTTCAGCAATCTACCTAAAAAAGTCTGAATTTTTTAGTGGTAAAGTTGGTTTTATGATTTTTTTACTGGAAAGTTGTTTATTTCCAAATAAAAGTTTTTTTCATTCATTAATCGTGATTTTCTTTGCTTGATCTTTCGCACATTTTTTGTAAACATGTGTTAATTAAAACTGACTACTCTTTTGAGAATATATTTGATACATTCAGAGTTTTTTAACACTAAATATTGTTAATAATAGGATCACCAGTCAAGGTGTTAATCTATATCATGATCATGTTGAAGGTGTGATCTTTTGCAAAACTTTTAAAACGCTTTTTCGCAGTGTTCGTTTTTTAGCACGGTTCCTACTACATTTTGAGTCCCATTTACAAAACTAAAAAAGCTCTGCTAAGGAGACTGCCACCATGTTCAAGCATATAGATTTTTCTAAAAACGGTTTTTTTTTTTCCCCCGAAAAGTGAACCATTCCCAAGTTATTAGTAAATAAAGTTAAAGTTTGGACGGAAAAAATTCACTTTTCAGGAAAAATGAAATAACTTGAAAATGAGGCTTTTTCAAAAAATAAAAAAAAAACCGTTTTTACCCACATCTTTTGTGATTCTGACAAGAGTGGAATGAGCACTGGAAACTAAGTAGTTTTGTAAATGGAGTTGCTTTTGTGAAGACGGGGTGTAAAATTTCCAAGCCTTCTAAATTTTTACTAGTACAAAATTTTCAAATAACATTAATATCATTCGATAGCTTATAAAAAATGCTTTTCGGTGATATATAATATAGCAAATATTTATTCATAATTGGCAAAAAATTTGAATTTTAAAAAACTATGCTCAAAACGTATACTGTATCCTTAAAACAAAAGACACTAATGTTTACAAATAAAAATGTGCTTAATGTGCGCAGGTGCAAACATCAATTTTTATCACGGATACCGGGCTGCCTCGAAACTTCCTTTCTTACTCTGACTTTATAACTGTACTAATACAACTTTCCCGAATTCATGTTTATAGGCCGCATCCTGACTCAGTTGTACATACGGACCTCGCTTTGATGCGTTACATTATTTCACGGTAATTATTAAGTTATATATATATTGCTCATTAGTAAATAGAAGTGGGACAATTTTCGTTAATTTTCAACACTGCGACATATAATCATGGCTTCCGAAAAGTTGTTTATTTCTTAGATCTGCCAACTAATACACCTACGCCAACTTATCCAATACACCTCATCACCATCTCCAAAAAAACATATCCTCCTCCACGGTAATAAAATATAAAAACGTTTTATAAAACACAGAGTTTTCACTGTAAAATCGGCCTTTCTCAAAAAAAAGCTGTTGCATTTGGTTTTATGATCAAAGTAACTTTCTAAAAACATGTTGTTAATTCATTCAAATTTTACACTTTAATTCTAAAAAACCTATTTTCGCTACGGTCAGAGCTCTCTCTCTGTGTTTAAGGTTACTTTCTCATAAAACACGAGGTGGTGAAGAGTTGTACTTTCTCTCTGTGTTTCGGTTACTTTCTCATAAAACGCGAGGTGGTGAAGAGTTGTATTGTGGAGAAAGATAGGATTAAAGCACCTGTTAGCGCCAGTTTGATGCCAGTGAAAGGGTCCATGATTTCAGGAGAAATGATCCCTAGAATATGATGAACATACAAAATAACTTCGTAACTCATAGATAAGCGGTTCTAATAACTCAAACCTTACGGTGGAGTGCAAAAGAAACAACACCATCCCAGGTGGAGTGCAAAAGAAACAACACCATCCCAATGGAATGGAAATTTACCCGAACTTCTGTTGGAAGTGCGTAACCCTTTAAAGTTTAGCCTTGTTCTCATACACCTGCTTGTTTTATTAAGTACAGTACTTCCAACATAAGTTTCGAGCAAACCATCATTATCTCCATGATCTCCTGTACACGTTACTCGCAATGTTTTAATTTTTAATTCCACGAAAAGATAAAAAAAAAATAAAAAATTAAGTGGCATTTACGGATTGGATTTGTAATGAAAATCAGATGGTGTCAACAAAGAAAAATCGAATGCTCTGTTTTTACTTATATATTTACTCTATATAATTTGCTTATCAAATGCTGTTAACACCACATAACTATGTACACATATGTTAGGATTCAAGTAATATTCGAGTGCAGAGAACTTGGTGGATATCTGAAATATAGAGCTGTCAAACCTGGAGTGTCAAGAAGCTTGATCTTCGGTGAACGTGAAATCTAAATAACAGATATGAACCAATCAGTGCGAAAAATATAGAATATGAAACAATCAGTGGGGAGAACTAAATATCAACCAATTTGTAGGGGAGAGTTTCCTACTGCAGTCCTCGTATGAAACAATATTTTAGAAAAGTAAGAATGAAATGAAAATGCAGAAGGGAGAGACGGGAATTATGCAGAAGGGGGAGACGGGAATTATGCAGAAGAGGGAGACGGGAATTATGCAGAAGAGGGAGAGACGGGAATTATGCAGGAGAGGGAGAGACGGGAATCATGCAGAAGGGAGAGACGGGAATTACGAAGAAGTTAAAGCGATCATGTTAATGTATTTATCGATTAATTCATAAACCAATCACTTGTATTGTCGATGAAAGGGTTGATATTGGGCGGTTAGAGGGCGGATATTGGACGGTTAGAGGGCGGATATTATCAAAGAAAAAACAAAATGGAACTACAGTCTCTTTATTATCTCCGCTTGTGGAACAGAAATTTCAGAAATTTCACATTTAATTAAAGATAAGAACTTTGGTGGAATACTTAAAGGACCATTGACTTTTCGAAAATCATCGAAGTTGTTTGCAACAATAGAGGGATCTGACGTAATTGATCTTTAGCAATAATTAATTATTATCCGTTCAAACAGATTTAGATTTAGGGAATTTTAGTTTCTGTAGAGCTTTGGACTTCAAGGGGCAGAGGCATCCGTACTTGTAACAAGTGTGTGCTGTAAAAAAAAAACAGCTAGTAAGATGTTTAACTCTATCGGCGATACTCAATCATAAGCCTACCATAATAGTTTGCAGAACAGAACGCGTTACACCAGGTTTCTTTCCCACGGGTGTCGCTTTTCCACCTACGAAGAAGAGCAATTATCAGGAATGCTGAAACAGTTTTCACGTGATTATATATTGAGGCTTCGTACGAGAGGCATGTCAGTGTTGAAACTAAAATAGTATATAACAGAAATGGAGATGAGTTGGAATATTCGTCACACCAGCTGCAACAACCAACCTATTGTAACAGCCTCCTACGTAGAAAAGAACGTAAATATTTAGCTGGTCTTACCTTTAGACATGAAATTTCTCCTTGCTGCATTGATGAATGAAGATTTGCCAACATTGGGTATACCACACACAATTATTTTGTACTGCCTATCCAAGAGGCCTGTGCTAATATCCTCCAACTAAAACAGATTTCCATTTCGCAGTTAAACAGGACGGATGGGAAGGATTGATTTTTTCATGGTTGTTTTTCATTGAACATAAATGAGGAGTGTTATCATTCTAGATGCAGCTCGATATCAATATCATAGGGGTTGTAAATATCTATACGATTGTTTCATGTAGGTACATATTCTTTTCAAAACTATGGGAAATCATCCTCACAGCAACATAATTTCACAATCCGATTTCTATTTCAGTTTTCGGAACAAAATCATGCAGAATCACATTTAAATGTTACCTGTCTGTCTTTTTTTTCATTCTGTTGAGCGAATATGTCCTTCAAAATCGGCATCAGCTAGAATGAAATGAAACTTCATTCCACATGAATAACAGCAAAACAGCAAAAACCTTGGAAAAGAATCACATTAAGAATTCTTGACATTATGTAGTCATTTCCTAAGGGAAAGTCTCTATCTCTATCTCTATCTCTATCTCTATCTCTATCTTTTCATAATAACAGTTTTTATTGGCTACTCTTTACTTTTCATAGAAAACAACAACAACAACAACAACACTTCTTAGAGCTGATAAACAACAACAGCACTTAACATTGGCTTTGATTCTATCATGTTAATTGGAGTATTTGTTTAAAGGAACAAGAAAGTACACTAAGGAGCTGTGTAATATATTCAATACCTGTGTGAATACTTTGCTAAATTGTGCTTTACAATTGCTAAAGAGGACGTGCACATCCTTGTTCTTCTTCATCAGCTGCCCAGCCAATTCCTACAAAAGCATCTCAGAAATGTGAATAGAAACAAGGCTTCTTCTTCATCAGCTGCCCAGCCAATTCCTACAAAAACATCTCAGAAATGTGAATAGAAACAAGGCACATGGTGTACAAGAACAAAAAAAAATCATTTCACAGCATTTTTTAAAGTTATACGACATAAACACCATTTAGGACAATTTTAAGAATGTTATATTTTATATATTTTAAGACTATTTTACACCGAAAATTAGGAGAAAAATACAGCACTTACAAGGATTAGGTAAAGTTTTATTTTGTTGCGAAACAGAAGAGCTGAAGAGTTCCTCATCCTATAAAATGGTACATGAAACTATAATGTAATTGTAAATTTTAAAAGGCTGAGAGTCATTTCTGAATCCCAGGGACTCAAAAACGAAATTTTTGTGATCCTTGTGATCATAAAACAGACAATGTACTTTCCAATCACCACACCACGCTGTAGCTTAAGAAGTCAATGTCGGAAGAGAAAATAAAGGTCTTTTGAGTGAATTGACTTTGTAAAAGAAGGATGTGAAATTATGTTATCAGAGGTATCAGGGTGGGTATATGGTCGTAAAGATGCTAGACAATAACCTGTTCCATTTAGTTTTTTACAGCATTTGTGTGATTTAGAACAGGTTAAAATCTTGTGCATTCTCAAAGAAACAAAATTGAAAAAAACATTTAAAATGTTTTATGGCATAAGCCTTTCAATTTAATCATCTTCATAGCTATACAACATTTGTAAGCTAAAAAATCTAAAAAATGCCCATTTGGGAACTTCCAAAACAAAGTCAGAGAAATTAATCCTTCATGAGATGACATCCAACCTCTGATATCAAAATCTCTTACCTTAATGCAATAATCATTTTAAGAATCTAAAAGTCATTATAGACAATACTGCAATGTTAGAGATTTCAGTGGTCTATTCAAAAGGTGCTTTGAAGGTTTTTTTAAAATTAGCCAGTAAATGACAGCCACAGAACATGAGTACACAGTTCCACAAATTAATGATAAATTTACCTTTGCTTTTAGTTCATCTGCAATGTCTATCTTGTTCATTAATACGATTCTATGTTTGTGTGCATACAACTCATCAAATTGTGGATTAAAGCTGGATAACGGTACCTAAAAAAATTGATAAGAAGACAGAAATTCAGTCATAGTTTATCATAATATATCTCGAAACTTTCTATCCGTTGAACATCAGTAACCAGATTTTCTCTTCTATGTCCCTACAGGAGATAAGGTGGCAGTTCCTTTTCTTAGATTTTACACTCTTTCGAAAGAAAGTTTCAAACAAAACTAAAAAATAATATTGTTCAAAATGAATTTTATTTATTTATTTTTGAACAGTATACATTGAGAAACTATTTATCCTCGTGTTTAATAACTAGCACTTTTACAATTAGTATGATTACAGGATATGCTTATGCGTACAAAATCGTGAATTCACATTTTTCTCTTGCAAAAGTTTCTGCAATTAAATTATTATATTGCTAAAATTATGCAATATGTTCCTATAAATGTCTTAATTGAAATTATATAAATTATCTTTTTAGGTGTATGTGATCTTCATATTTTCAGGGAAGTGGACTGAACTAAATTAAGGCAGGTTTACCAGTGCGATAAAAGTAACTTACAGAGTACTGCAGTTTGGGAAAGAAATCGCTATAACAAAGCATGCATAAAGGTCAAACATTGAGAATTGAAGAAAATCTAACAATTCCTCTTTAAGAACAATGGTGTTTCACAGAATTACAATGGCAGCAGCTATCATCTGTCGTGATACACAACTTACTCTGGCATCTCGAATCTCAATAACACAATCACAGTAATAGACCAATCTACGCATCGTACGCAAGCCTAAAATAAACATACTCTATTACTCCATTGTGTACAATTGTGTGATGTCACACTCCATTGTATGAATCAGTCAGATTTTAACTTTGCAAGTTCTTTCTTATCTGCCAGAGTAATTTTTTACACCATACATCAAAACCCTTCTCTCCTTACCAAAACAAACTTAATCGATAAAAAATATTACCTTTTGCCATATGGTAAGTATAAACTCTACTAAAAACATCCGGCATGAAGTATATTGGAAACTGAAAAACTGAGCGTGATGTCATTTTCTTCATCAAAAGATGCTATAAAAATCAAACAACAGTTTATTTACAACAAACAAACTTGATGTGAAGTCTTATTTTGATTTAAAATAGTAATGAAAGAAAGAAGCTTACACAAACCGATTCGATTTGTTTTTAGAAATACCTCCTAGAATAAAAAAATACTGTCAGAATATATTATTATGATTTTAAACACCATAGTGTACATTTAACCAGTAAAATTAAGACATTTAAAATTAGATTTTACAAGTAAACATTTTCAAATTCATTTCTCATTTTTACAGTCCCACCTGTGCTTCCTTTCCAAATGGTGAAAAAATATAAAAGTCACATAATTGCTCATTAAAAGTATCATTAAGTTATTGAGCACAAAACACTGATTAAAAAAAACCTATGGGATCGCATGTTTGACAACCTACTGTTACGGAGATTCCTCACCCCAATTTTTTTTACCACCTGTTAATCTGGGTACATTTTGGGATAGCAATGCAATGGTTTCACATTGACGTCGCACAAGAATGAGTATAATATTTTATGTGTGAGCTTATGTTGCAAATCCACACAAGTAAACCGAGCATTACTAACCTTACTAAAATAATTTTTTTTTTATTATTATTTAGTCGTAGGTACAGCGAGCAAACTTACAATAATAGTAAAGAGATTTTTCAAAAGCTTTTCATAAGTAATTCTCAAAACGTCCCCCCCCCCAAAAAAAAAAAAAGATAGAATTTTGCATGTCTTAGTTTTACTTTATGAAAATACACTACTGCTACACTCTACTACAGAGTACTACAGATAATCTTCCATACTTCGGCACTTGCAGTAGAGTAGGAAATAAAAAATGAAGGTTCCATTAATATTTTTTCTTCCCTTCGTATCGACTGGGAATCTTGGAGAACTATAATGCAGTCCACAATTATGTGGGGTACTCCAGGGGAAACTGTTAAATACAACAAGAGTCTGCTGACAACAAACATTAATGTCAAATTATTATTAAAAAAATATATAGTACACTTTATAAAAAATTATTTGGTTATGTCATAGACAAAATGAAGAAAAATATCCTTAAATCTCATTGATGTATAAAAATATCCCAACAGTATTTTGAAGTGAATAATTTTTCCATGTTTTTGAAAAGTGTTATAGAACTTTCCCCTCATCTCAAATCAAGGACAACAACGAAATCTATAAAAAGACGAAAAAATATAGTGCTGAAAGAACTAAGTTGTGATTCTGTAATAGCTACCTACCTAACCTAACCCTAACCCTAAATCAAGTCATACAAAATTAAGTAAAAAAGATTCATTAAGAAATTTTCGCTGGAATAAAATTTCGTGAATTTTCCTCGAAAATGGGGCATACATTAAAGTCCAAAAGGAACTTTACACATCTGCATGGGAATGAATTTTGCATGAAAACACAAAAGATTTTCGAATAAAGTTTTATAATCTGTTACATGAAGTCAATTATCAGATAAAGAATGTCAAAAATCAGAGTTTATTGAAATCTTGTGTTAGATAAACAAAAAACAAATAACTTCTAAAGATGCTGACTCTTCGCGAAAGCTAATTATCTTATGCCGAAATGTTAAGTTTCTTTCGGACTGTATAGTTGATAATATTCCCTAAAACAGGAATTTAGAAAACAGAACTAAAGCTAATTTAAAAAACAATTAACACAAAGATATTAAAGATATAAAAGATTCACGTTAACCATTCACGCAAAATCCACCAATTCACAAGTGGATGCTTCTTTGTCATTATTTCTTGTCGTTTTTCTGTAAGGAATCAAATTCACATTTCTTGATAATGTCAGTGCCAAAAACCATCGGTTGAAAGCAACAGCATTCTTTATCTGATGATTGCCAAACGAATTAATACTGTCTTCAACCAAATGACAATATCCACTTGACTCGTCATTAGTTTTCTGTTTATTATCGAGAAGTATTTGACAAAAACAACGCATCACTGGATTTTTATGTGATGTTTGCATTAACAAAAAGCTATAATATGCCAAATGACCGTAGTCAATTTGTTTCATGACATCGGTAGCCATAGACGATTCATCGATACGTCCAAGTAATAATAAACTTATCATAAAAGCATAAATCGATCGTAACAAACAGGATATAAAGCCAATTATTATATTGAAGAAGAAAAAGAAATAAATTCCAATGTGATATAACTTCATATTCCGAATGGACGTTGACTTCCTGGTAGCTACATCTTGTTTGAAAACATAGTAAACAGATAATATTTGGATTAAATATATCAAAACAGGTATTAATAAAATCGATCCCAAATACTTCAATAACGACAACAACAGTTGTCCAAATTTGTGATAAGCAACAGCAACAGTAATACCAGCATAGAAAAAGTAAATTATCAACACTACAGCAACAAAAAATGTTACCATTCCCCACGTCATGTAAGCCACCAAGTAACCTGCGAATGAAAGGTTATACTCGACAACAGTTGTGTAACTGATACTGTTCATAAATGGAGGCACTTTTCCCTGGTAAATGGATAAAATTTTCTGCCGATGTGCGTGAAACAAGTGGATTGCCAACCCAACGTAAGTGATAGCAGCAACTGGTAAAGACAACTCATAACAAAAGAAAAAAACATTAAATAATTTTTCGTACAATGGATTTTGTAGTCGGTTCTCTAGCAATTTTTGTAATATTGCTTTAAGTTCAAACTTTTTTTGCACCGCCAAAATAACCAGGTAATACTGAAGTGTCACAATGATCAACATACAAGAAAGAAACTCTGTTGAATATCGAAAGTATGGCTTCCATATTATTGTTTGAATCCACTGCTTATAGCTTTGAGAAGACTGTTTCTTTTTAATAACATTTAACATGTGCTTGATATGAAGTATTTGATGCGGTTTCACCACTTTACTAGTAACACGAGGACTGAAGTAGGTGGTAGTAAAATAGCCACGAATTAAATTGCGAAGAAACATTACTATGAGACAAACGTAACAAAGAATGGTTGGTAATTGTCGAGTTAACTGGAATCCAATAACCAGACGTTGGTTGATATAAGGAGGACAATCTAAATAGCACGATCCCAGAAATACTACTACTAACTGGTAGATGCAATACAAAAAACCAACCACAGCTGCCATCAACGTGTACCTCAAAGTCGTACAAATGAACATTGGCAGGAAGACAATAGCTATTTCCATCACATAAAATGTAATAGAGAATGCACCTCCTAAATAACCTGTCACATAATGTGGAATGTTGTTAGGAAATATGATTTGTGATATTTGACCAACCATAGCACCAAAGCATAGAACGATCATCAGTCGATCTTGGTCGTTGTTTCGCAGGAACATAAACGGTGGGAATAATATGAACTTTCGTTCCAAGTAATAACTGTAAGCATGGAAGACGGCTAATATGAAGATGGAAAGTCCCATTGTACCATGCATTACAGTAAACATATCAACATGACTCGGACACACTTTGGTAAAAAATTCAGACATGGTTCACTGGTGTTGTTTCTACACTACAGAAAAAACAGAAAAAACAGAAAAAACAAATAAGTATCGATTAAAGCCACAAAATGGATGTGTCTACTTTTGATATTTTAAATTTAAGAACACAAACAAACGCATCAAGCAGCTATTTCAGATATCTCTATTCAAAAAAACTTGTATATAAGCAATATAATACCTTAACCACTTTTTCACAGTCATATATGGGCAAAATCTTCAAAAAGTCTGTGAAGAGGAGTGTTTTCTTTAGGAATGACAAGCAATATTGCCTGCTGTTTCAATAAAAAACACTCATCCACAGAGATATTTTGAAGATTTAACCCAATGGGACCATTATGGTCAATCGGATGTAGTAACATATCTCATGTGGTAAAACAATCGTACAACCATAGAATTTCATTTACTTTCAATCATATATTTTTTAGTGGAATAAATACCGCTGAAATGAGACTTCTTCTTCCCAATTTTAAATTTAACATTATTTTCGAACTATATAAATTTTGCACAAAATGTTATAGCATCCATTCCAAAGATTAAAAGATAACTGAGGCTAAATATTAAGACAATATAATTATAGAGATGGACAGTTAGACAAAAAAGCTGAAAAGTTGTTACAGAATGGTTAGTCACAGAAATATTGCATATACTCAGACGTTGTAATATGTACTTGGTGCTATGTAGAATTATGGGATTTTAATCAGCCAAAACGAATTATCAAGCAAAATGTAAACTGGAATTGAACAGAAATTATTGCTGCTGTTAATCACTGTTAATGTACATCAGAAGTTTATAATGAATAATGATATTGATGATGTTGATGATATTGATGATATAACAGTAAATAAAGTTCAGTAGCAAATTCTGAAGTAGATATCAGATATTCAAACATTCAATCAGTTTTTTATACTTCCTAATGGTTGGAGTATGTAGGTAAGTAATTATTCTGAAAAGGCAAGTAGGTTTTCAATTCGCATATCCATGGAAAAGCAGCATTATCCAAGCAGATGCAGGTTCTTCAATGGTTAATAAAAAGTTGAATAAATACAGTTGTACCGCTGAAATGAGACTTGGATGTTAGTGGGTGACCAGTTTATTTCTATCCTGAGAATAAAAAATACACAAAGGTTGACACAAAACAATTCCACAATACATCCAATATCTTTTACTGTTGGATGTAGAATTTGTTTGCACCCCCATCATTTCATCCAACATTCAATGTTCATTCATTCATCAATTCAAGATGGCAGATAAGACACTCTACTCTTAAACGAGCTTATGGACTAATAAGGCAACACATGAAAAGACAGAACGTGGTTACATCTATAAATGACCAAAAACAGTTTTGTTTCTTTGATTTTCAGATAAACCATGTACAACGTGAATTTCCAATGAAAAACGTTTACAGATTTCTTTTGTTATTCTAAAGTACATTTCAAAATTACATGCACACTTTTTGTGATTGTTTGCCATTTGGTATAGATGGAAGCAATCAGCAATCAAGTGTGCACGTAATTTTTTGAACGTACTTTAGTAATGAACTTGATGATGTTGAAAAATTCAATAAGAACTTGGATGTCAACAAATGTGACACACCCACCCTGATATAAATAGCTATTTTAAAATATAAAAAGTTTCAGTAAAAGTGTGAAAGCAGCATGACATAAATTAATAATCTTCAATCAGCAAGAACAAAACAAATAACATCATACTGGGACCTGTGTGACCCATCCCCATGCAATGATCGAGATTCTGCCTTGATCCTGATATTTTTCAGGTGGAGTCTAAAAATGAATGGCAAGTTAAAAATTAATCACTCATCAGCCTTCAACATCACTCATCTACACTTCAACAGCCACTAAGTAGTATTTCTTCAGCAAACCATATTTATACTATATATTATACTTATATTTAAGGATTAATCTCAATGTTTTGTTAATGAAAAAGTGTTCATGATAGAAATAAATAATTGATTTAATTCAAAGAAGCAGTAATTAGCTATGCCCACCAATAAACCATTGAAGCAAATTATCATTAAAACTCAATGTTCGAAATACTTTTAGGATTTTTATGATAAGCCATTAAACATCTATTGTGAATTGTGCAATCACAGATGATTTTGATTTTGACTGCTATTATCCAATGATTACTTATATCTCCTTATTTATTTAGCTTATTTATAATAACTAAAAAAACAAGTGGGTACTCCGTCGTTGATGGTAAAAATACCACACCATAAACTTTCAAACTAATTTCAATTGTCATTGGAGAAGTACTTTTTATAAGTTTTGCGAAAGTGAAAGTGTTATTGTTTGGCGTGTATAAAACAATAATAATAAGTGACTGTTTTGCAGGTCAAAAAAAAAATTGACCGACATCAGAACGAACAGTGTTTATCATCTTATTTTTACAGTTCTGCGTTATGAACTCTTCTTCATTTTTATTCATTGAAAGAAGACTCCGCATTGCATAGATAACAATTTTCTTATAAAATAATTTTTACTGTCTTTTTTGTAGTTGTTGTTCACAAATTCTTGAGTACTTAACAGCTAACAATATCTTGTTACAACTCATTATTTAAAACCAGAACCAAGTAACATTTTAAAACACAAGAAGCCTTTTCCCAAAGACTGGCACTTTAATAATTTTTGAATTATTAGAAAACATGTCATCACTGTGAGAGACAAAATATGCTTAAAATGAAATGAAATGAGGAATTTTGGAACCTCTGAACAACAAATCCTAACGATCATCAAATCAACATTATAAATAAAATACCTCTAATGAAATTAATCTGAAACAGGGATAAACTGTGCTTAACTCCTATAAAACTCCCATCTTGTAATAGACTTGTAATTGTTTCTTGTAATTTATTTTTATGAATTTTGAGCTAGAGATGGAAGTCCAACAGACCTTTGTGTAAATCACAATGAGCAGGTTTTGTCTTGTTTTTAATTATAGTAACCATTATTTACTTATAGTAAAAGAACATTGTAATTTTTTTCCATTTCCTTAACCTTTTCACTTCTGACGGAATCCTTATTGTAACTCGAACCAGCAAGGTGAAATCTGCTCTGAAATAATTTATGGAAAGGTCTGTCTGCCTCTAACGGTTTCAAATAACACAATACTTGTTCCAGTATGATCAACTGTTCCTTCAACCAATAGAATGCCAAATGTTTACCTTTAAAAATAATAAAAAAAAAACATTGTGGAAGACAAAAGATAATTTACCTGCAGAATACCATGACGCCATATTACATTAACATCCTTGGCAAAAACGTAAATGATACCATTTGGCTGTGGCATAGAGATAACAGTTTTTGTGGTAGCATGCTCAAATGCTGCATCACGCTCAGCACCAAAGGAAACAGCAACTGTTAGATTTTGTGTTTTTGCTTTATCGGGTTTGATTGCAGCAGCATCATGATGAAATGGTTTCCACTCCGACGAGTCACGGTACCAATTTAAACGGGCTGCTATAGAAGAATGATAACAAGCAAAATAAAGAAATCTGCACCATTCTGTGTCAATATATGTCTTTCTCACTGCGGTTGTAAAAAAGATTTTGTTTCAACTTTTATAACTACAGAACAAGACTTTATTACAGACAATCCAGAATGCGAAAAAATGCTTGCTTTTCGTGTGTTTCGTATTATTATGATCATAAATATTAGAAAAACAGCATTTTTGGTGCTCAAAAAACTTAAAAACAAACTTTTAACTACTATAGCTTGAAAGAAACAAAAGGCCTCTGCAAAGGAATGACTTTTTACATGAATACACAACAGATTTTTGTGTAAAATCTTTCAATTTTTTTGAAATCTCATGTTAACTTCTAAAGATGGGGACTCTTCACGAAAGCTAATTACCTTACAAGGAAATGTAAAGTTTATATCAGGCTGTATTGTACTATACTTATTGTCATCGATGTTCATAGCAAATGGTTTGACTTTAAAATCTAGAAGGCTTTCAGGTTAATAAATAACACCAAGAAAATAAACCTTTAATATCCATATCAAAATAATCACGAATCTTGTGAAAAGTTGAAGAAGAATCTTTCCATTTCTTTTTATCATCAGCAATAAGGTGACTATCCCCATGCCATAATTGCCAGATGTCTGTTTCAGAAATCCCAGAGTTCCTTATTTCGTGTAACAATTTGTTGTAAATAGTTAAATCGTCTGTTGTGCAAAATAATTCATGGATGATCAAAACATCTCTAGAGTGTATGTCACCATTGTATTTTTTCCATCCTGAGTGTGCTGACAAAATTCTCATATCAGAAGGTTTGTGTGATGGCTTGAAAGTTTCAGTATTTCGTTTCGGCGGACTAAAGCCTTTACCATTTTGCAATGACAACCCCCTTCCCCTCCCTGGATGTGCTTGATGGAATTTTTCTTCTGGATTATATCTCCAATGTTCCCGGTGCTCATTTTGACTCCAACCATTTGGCTGATGTGTACTCACTTCTTGCAAACTTTTTTCTCTTGACTGGTGATTACGTATACCATGGGAATTTCCCCGAGAATATAGGTGGTTGTTTACAGCACGTCTTCGACCTCTGCCTTTATCTTTCCTTTCAGATTTCTGTTCTTGGAGGGAGTTATTATAAAGTTGCTCTGTAAGCTGATCTATATCCGTTTCTTTACCAGCTCGTGGATTGTATCGTTCAATAGAATCTCTTCTCATTCTGGATTCATAGGGCTCTTCCATCTAAAAATTTTAAAGGAAACCTCCAAATTTCTGGTGGCGACAGCATACTCCCTCCCGTCTGGAGCATACTTCATAATTCACACTACACACAAATTATGACAACTGAAGCAATATTAATTTTAAATTTTAAGGTATTAACATTAACATTAAAATTAAACATAAACAACATTTTTATCTTTTTATCTGAATATTTTTTCCCGAAATTCTGCTAAAAAATATTTTAGTTAAACTGCTAGTATAGCTATATATATATATATATATATAGCTACTAGTGCAGCGTGTAAAAACATTTTACAGTTTTCCATAAATTGATTTTTACACGCAATACTGCCATGATAAGTCTGTGTATATACAAAAATTGTTGTGTTTCTCCATGTTGGAATTACCGTAATGCATCGAATAAACGCCCCCTTCTTTTAAACGCCCCCTTCGAGTAAATGCCCCCTAAAAAACTGAAATTATTTAATAAACGCCCCCTTCTATTAAACGCCCCCCTCGAATGAACGCCCCTCTTAAAAGGAGGCGTTTATTTGAGACAAGTTATGACGTATATTTCTTGATTTTTTAAATACAGGAAATTTTCTGTACAACCTTTCTTTTTAAATTTTAGAGTTAATGTTGAAAAAGTTTTTTCCGCTTGAGGAGTTCCTTTTCAAGCACTTCTGCACAGGACTTTTGTTGAGTTTCGAAACTGAGTTTCGCAGGAACGACTAAACCAACTTCTCTGTGTCTTTTACCAGTGACAACAAATTTAATAAACGCTTCCCTCTTTTTAACGCTTCCCTCGAATAAATGCCCCTCAAATTTTTCAAAAATTTAATAAACGCCCCGGGTGTTTATTCGATGCATTACGGTATATCATATTTAACACAAATATATTTTGGATCGATCATTCAATGAATGCTATTATCCCTATTTTTCAGTGCTATTATTTGGGCTATTTAGAGATTTCTAAAGTTGTACAGTTGAACTAAAAGATTTAGAAAAGAAACAATACATAGTAGTCCTACCTAACCAATGGATACTCCTACCTAACCACGATAAAACGTCTGATATATAAGAAAATACCTTCAAATTACCTCTGAAGCAGTAGTTCTTTTATTCAGAGTTACCGTTGAATTTCGATCAATTTCTTTCTATAGATAGATAATTAAATTAAGATAAACAGGTAAAACATCAAATGCAAGTCCGTTTAAGTAACTTTATGTACTTATCCCCCCTCTGAATCCATATCTCTTGCTATTCATGTTGTATGGCTAACAAGCGCCCAGAAAAATGCATAACATTTTATTATTTAGAAAACTGTTGTCTCTATGAAGTAATTCCAAAAAAAATAATGAGTTATTATACAAGATTGTAGTTCAACCTATGTGATCGATATTGAATAAAATATCGTCTTCATTTTCCATTTTCACCCATTTTTGGATAACCCTACATCTTTTATCAGATAGTCTGGGATCATTCTTTCGGATAGCCTGGTATCTTTTTCAGATAGTAAAACAATTCGAAAGTTCAGTAATTTTCGTGTGGACATTTGTTCGACGATACTTAAGAGTTTCGGTATAAATTTCACAATTAAAGTAGCAGCAATACTCCTAGCGCACGATGTTTTTTTAAAACTCAAGCTATTCTTTACATGCTTTTTTTTATAAGCAACACCAAATTTTGGCTGAGGCTCAATGTTTCTTAAGTCTCTCTTTTTTACAGGCTGTTGTTGCTTGTTGACTTAATACCCGAGAAGGCTTACGTAAAGCTAGCCGTACCTAACAGCCGTACCTTAGCCGTACCTTAGCCGTACTTAAGAAAATTGTTAATTTGAGAGTCTGTGTGATATAAACCTGCTTCTAACAGTTTGGAAGGAGTAGTGTAGTGAAAGAGTAATTAAGTGATAGAGTACAATTAACTTTTCTTTCGTCTTTTAGGTGGAACTTCGATGGTACTAAAAGCTGTACTCCATCGTCGAAATCTTTGAAGGGAATCCCCCTTTAAATTTAACCAGCTAAGTTCGTGGTGTAAATCTTGTTAAATTTCTCTGGGTTAGTGTGCGTAAAATATGGGTATGCCTTGTTTATTCAGACGAGCCTTTAACTACAAAAGTTTAGGTAATCAAATTAAGCTACGGCTTCAGTTTATTATGTAAGGCTGACTCGAAAATTAGGTACAGCTGGTGAAAATTAGGTAGGGCTAACTAAATTAAGGTGCGGCTTGTGTATATTATGTATGGCTGATTCGAAAATTAGGTACGGCTAGCGAAAGTTAGGTACGGCTGGCGAAAATTAAGTACGGCTAACCGAATTAAGCTACGGTTTGTGTTTATTATGTAAGGCTGACTCGAAAATTAGGTACGGCTGAAGAAAGTTAGGTACGGCTGGCAAAAATTAGGTACGGCTAACCGAATTAAGAAAAGGCTTGTGTTTATTATGTAAGACTGACTCGAAAATTAGGTACGGCTAGCGAAAATTAGGTACGGCTAACCGAATTAAGAAAAGGCTTGTGTTTATTATGTAAGACTGACTCGAAAATTAGGTACGGCTGGCGAAAATTAGGTAGCGCTAACCAAATTAAGGTGCGGCTTGTGTTTATTATGTAAGGTTGACTCGAAAATTAGGTACGGCTGGTGAAAATTAGGTAAGACGTCTTTTATCTCCAACTCGAAAAAGAATTTGTTTTCCTCATCTCGAGTTAGTAACTCGAAATGAAAATATGTTTTTCCCATCTCGAGTTAGTAACTCGAAAATTAAATTTTTCCAGTCTCGAGTTGCTAATTCGAAAACGAATTTATGTTTTTTTTACTTTGAGTTAGCAAAATGGAAAAATGGAAATTGTGACGTCATAACTCGAAGTTGCTCGAATTTTTAACTCGAAGTCGTAATTCGAAGATTATCCACCTCCCACCTGGAGTACTGTAATGTCGAACCATATTTTCTTGACAATGCTCTGGCCAAAAAATTGTAATTGATATATCAACAAAACATAAAAATAAAAAACACTAAAATTTAAATAAAAGGACAAAATTGTAAATTTTTTATATAAAAATATATTAATATATTGTGCGATATATCTTTCATGGGGAAAATGAATGTGTGCCATTACCAACAATTGATGCCGAAGAACTAGTTGTAATTGGAAAAATTGAAACTACTGCATTTTTAAGCCAGAACATTTACCCCGTGCAACTTTGCAAGTCATCAATGCAGTATGATTTGTACAAGAACGTTTCAGACGAAGAATTATTGAAATTTTTTATTAATTACCTCTCCACTCGAGACGCCTCTATCATTAAAGATTTCAGAGATGGTAAAATTTATGATAAACAAGCCATTGTCGATATCCTGAGTGACTCGCAAATATTCGCTAATGCAACCAAAGAAAATGTTCTGGAATTGTGTTTAAAATCTGCAAAAATTTGCTTGATACGCTTACCATTATTTTCGTTACAATCACCGGTTGAAGGAATGGGTTTGTTTTGGAAAAACACCACATCAAATATGTTTGTAGGCATATACAAAAGTTCAGTTCCTACCCCAGATAAGCTGATAAACTGTATGTTTGCTAACGAGACTAAAGCAACTGATCAAAAGGTGACGAAGTGGTTACATCGTTATATCCGTTATTGCGACCAGGCCTAACTCTATCGTTTTGTTCGCTTCATCACTGACGCAGTCACAATGTCAATTACTGAAAAAATTAAAGTGGAGTTTGTTGATCAACCAACTACTCATCTTCATCCACAAGCTGCTACATGCTTCAAGATTCTTATACTACCACGTCAATTTACATGTTTCACACATTTGAGAGACAATTTGAATTTGCATATTACAATTACAATTGGCATCTCCACGATAATGTATCATTAAACGTAGATTAGTAACACTGTGTGCTCTGTCTACAGTTCTTTGCATTTTGTTATGTTTATATGTTATATTTTGAAACCTTAATGTAACTTATGACTTATTTGACGAGTTATTTGATAGATTTTCCACTAAAATGAATAGTTCGTACCAAGCGAATTCTTTCATAACCATCATATTCTGATTAGTGCGAATTTTTCACCTAGTGGAAATTCATATATTGTTTACATTGTGCTCTCTCTTGTATCCAGTGTTGGGTATCAAAGTTCTTGATAAGGGTTGTGTTGTATTTTTATACAAGGTAATTTAGTCCTTATGGGTAATGATTGATTAAGCCCCATTGTTACAATAGTGGTTGGTTTGAATTAAACACTCATTCTAAAAGGTTGCCATTTACTGCGTGATATGTTAGTTTTCAAAACATGATGTTTAAAACTTCGCAGATCAGTTGAGTTTGTTGTTGTGTTGTTTTAACATTCATCATTTTGTTGAATATGATCCTTGATAACTTTTACCTTAAAAAATCAAGTGTGATTCAACGTTTTTGTTAATCGATGTATTTCTTTTCGTGAGAACATGAGGACATCATTTGCAGCATTTCTAACTATGTTTCTTGAACCTCGCTCTTACAAGTTTGCAGGATATGCATAAGAGCATTAAAGCGAGGTCTAAGTTCATCTTGGTTTGGCAGCAATTTCAAATGCAACTAAATAAGATCTGTAGTGACAGAATGCGACATAAAAACATTAACTCAGAATATGACTTCTACATCTAGTCTTACCTTTTCAGTTAAGGTGAAAATGAACTTTCAAAAGATGATACAAACACTTCAGAAATTAAATTAATAAAACACTACTTAACTTAAAATATTTAACATATTAGGTGATATTGTCTGAAACTCATTGCTATTACCAAAAACATTGTATTTACATCAGTGCAATAAGATGTTTATATAGTTGTTCTTTTACATTCCTTGGCATCTGTAGGTTTAAATTGTACATCCAGGATATTGCTAACTGTGCAAATACATTATCGCAACAAAATGTCGGTACTTCGCTACTTATTGATAAAGCTGTATTAATATCATTACTGCTGACATTTACCTTGTCATCATCGCAATCCGAATGAATGTAATAAAGGACATCAGACCTGCCTGGGGGCGTCTCCGAGTTTCGCACCGGTCTTATCTTGTGATGATTCCAATTGTTACATATTTCAGATAGTTCGTCTTGTAAAATCCCATAAAAACAGAATTGTAGACTTTGATAATGTATTGGATTACGGTCATTACTTTTGCGTAAGAAAAACCACCAACACTCGATTCGTTACCACCAATACTCGATTCGTTGATTAGATGTCGATTTTCCGAAGACAAAACTATCCATGTAATTCAGCTTGTGAAGAATAAAGAACTTCTGAATTCCTACAATGTTGATATTTTCAACACCTCGATCTCCTCTTATTTTCTTTGCAGTCCCACCGATTTCTGAAATAAATTTCAGAAAAAAGCCAGCTATAATTGCTGGATCTTTATTAGATGCTTGCATCCATAACATTTTTCTACTATAACCGTCGATGCAGCCATGGATCCCAAAACCAAATGGTTTTAGGTTGCCATTTCCATCTAAATCCAAAATCTTGTTAGGACCTTTGACATAATATTTTCTTCGAGTCAATTTATTTGCTTGTTTATGAGCTACCCCGAGAGGATCTAGCTTTCAAGGCATGACGAACATATTCATGTGTTGCTATAATTCCATTTCTAGTAATCTGTTGATACACGGCTCTATATCCAACACTTGATTTACTACTTTTCAGCTTCATTCGAACTGCTTGTACAATACTTCTGGTATCAACAATTTTACCTCTTCTACATAAATGGCTGGATTTCAAATATCGTCCAAGTGTACGAATACTTATCTTTATTCCATGACATTTCTCAAGCAAAGTTATTATCTCTTTATAGGTGAATCCTTCTCGCAAAGTTTCACAAATTAATTCAGTTCTTGATAAAATTCGCTTCGATGATAAAGGAGACATACCAAAAGAAATGAAAGAATGAAGCTATCTTCAAAAATCAAAGTCCTTGTGAAAGTGAAGGTGAAAGTGTTTTGCTCATCAAGATGATATCTATATCTATTGTTTATAAATAACAGATCAAAACAACCAATCACAATTCAATAAAGAAATATTACTTTGGCAAAATTTGCCAATAGAAATGGAGCTACCTTAACGGTTCTGTAAAATGGCCTATACATGCCACGGTATATAATAATGTTAGTAAGTATTCTTTACTTGCATGCATGCTTTATTTATCTATACCATTTATATTTCACGAAAGAGTCAAATTAAAACCCTTTTTTTTCGGCAGAGCTGGGACAATGTCGAAAGAACGAAATTTCCGTCGAGTTATTTATTTATTTATTTATTTATTTATTTATTTATTTATTTATTTATTTATTTATTTATTTATTTATTTATTTATTTATTTATTTATTTATTTATTTATTTATTTATTTATTTATTTATTTAAAACATATTTATACAGGGTGAACTCTTATTAATAGCGAAATCGCTATTAATAGCACAACTGCTTTTGTTTTGGAGAGATTCTCTAAAAATAACAGCGTATTCAAAATTTATGTTGTAAATATTGTTGCAACGACGATTCACAATAATTCAAGGGATAATGAAAGAAAATCTTTATAAAAACGTGTTTTCTCTTTTTGTCTTGTTTAATCTTAAAACAAGCATTTTCAACAACCCCAAAATGAACATTTTGAAAAGCAAAAAAAACGTTTATTTAGATTTCGCCTGTTTTGTAATCATGGTTACGAAGTTTAAAAAGATGAATTACTTTTATCCACTATGGTTTTGAGGCTGGGGTGGTGATTTTTTTGGTCTTTTCAGTGATTTTGAGACTCACACTTTTCTTCAAGTTGTTATTGCTTCATCTTCCATCTTTGAATGTTTAAATTGCGAAATTGTTTTCTTTATTCCTTCAATTGTGTTTCTCTCTCAAATTCTTCGTTTTCCTGACTGGGTGTATTATAGCTCCTATATAAACACTCAACCCTCTCATTATTTGATAAACCTGCTTAAATTTATAATTTTTGGAGGGAATAATAAAATACCTTAAGGGGATAATCTAGACGTAACTTCTTCTCGTAGAGAAGGGAAAAAATATGTCACGAGCATTATCAAGATAACTGTTGGAGAATGGAAACGAGAACTGAAATTTTGGTCAGCGGTTTCATCTACAGTTTCATCTACAGGATTGTGATGGCGGGAAAAGAAATAAGTCCAGAAATGACGTTTGTTTATGGTCCGGCATTAAACCCAAGAATCGTTCTGCCAGCCAGATATTTTTATGTGCATGCTGTTGATATTGATGGCAATAAGTAAGTCAAAATTCATCAAGGGAGGCGCTTCTTCATTTGACAAGCATCGGAGCTCAGTATAACATACAAACTCACCCAGATCTTCCTTTAAAACAAATGCAATATGTTACACAATAGAAGATACACAATTGAATCAACATTCGATATGTTAATCGAGATGGTTAATTCGAAAGCGTGGATGAGAGTCAAATTGAAAAATTAATTATCACTCTTCTGCGTTGATCTGTTTTCTGTTTATATAAATAAACCACTTTCATGATATAGTTCAAACTGATTAATAATGATTAATTTTTGATACTCCTAATACTTCTTCTCACGTCCTGATGTCTTCACAAATTTATTGAATCCCATTAATTCTCCCAACGTTTCTACACTGAAAGCTAATTTACATAGAGATCATAGGTGAAGATATCTTTTAAATAAGTTCGTACTTGGGAGGGTTTGAGTCCACTCCACTCCACTCCACTTCACTCCACTCCACTCCACTCCACTCCACTCCACTCCACTCCACTCCACTCCACTCCACTCCACTCCACTCCACTCCACTCCACCACAAGAGTTTAAATGTATTTCATATGGTCAACGTTGTTTTTAGTTTTACCCTGTCTCCCGGATTCCACGCGTTCGAGCTTCAGCTTACCACAACGAAATCAAATCCTGTGCGAGCAAATCAAAAACTTTTCGACCGACACGACGGATCATTTTTGTTTGTATTTCAAGTGAAGATCAGGTACAAAGGACTTGTCATTATCGTCAAACATGACGGAAAACATGTTGGAGATTCGCCGTATGTTTTTCCCGGTAATTTGTTGTACAGTAAAAATGTTGTTGCAATGTTGAGGGCTCTATGTTAGACGATCTCATTCTGTAAGTTACACATCTCATTCTGTCAATTGCACGCTTTGTTTAGAAGAACCAGTCCAAAGTTTGTTGCCATTTTGAGCACGTGATTCTTATTTCATATATTAAGAAACAAGAGTATGGCATTGTAGAGTATAGTCAAAACTTCCAAAAGTCTTTGTAGAGGAGTGTATTTTTATTGAAACAGCAAGCGATATTGCATGCGATTCCTATAGAAACCACTCCTCCACAGATACTTTATGAAGATTTTGCCCACTGGGTTAACTTTAGAGAGAACGACACCTGTCTATTTGATGCATAGAAAGTGTAAGGGACAGAGAAAATTTCTTTCATTCACTATGATTTTGTAGCTAGGGTGGTGCTTAGATGGTATCTATCTTTTTAGTGAACTTGAGACTCTTCCCAGTGTGCAAAATCTTCAAGAGGGCTCTGTGGAGGAGTGTTTTTTATTAAAACAGCAGGCGAAAAAGCTTGCCATTCCTATAGAAAACACTCTTCCTCCTAGACTTTTGAGACTCTTGTGTTTAGAGAAGTGGTTCTTATAGAAAAAAGCGTGTATACTTCTCTTCAAGTTGTTATTGCTTCATCTTCCATCTTTGAATGTTTAAATTGCGAAATTCTTTTCTTTATTCCTTCAATTGTGTTTCTCTCTCTTCAACTCTTATATTAGAAATGATTTATGGGGAAAACTGCTACTGTCCACAACAAGATGAAAATGATTGGTTAACAAATATGTCATGTGACACCGTCCATCCTCAAATTGAGAAAGACTTGAAACCATTTCCGCATATTGATCTCGATGTATTATACAAGAACATGCTCTGCTTGTTATTACAGTATAATCGACAACCAGGTTTGTTTATTTCTTTTGGTTTTAACAACATAGTGATTGGAGTATAATGTTGGTTGGATTTCAAACTGAGAATAATAAAATAAAGATATTTATTTATTGGAAGAAATTCATCACAACTTCTTCTTTTACTTTCTTTTTCTTTTTCGTTTTCGTTTTCGTTTTCGGTTCGTTTTCATACGCATAATGATCACAGTTAGCAAGTAAAAACAACCTTGGTCTGTTTGTCGCAGAAAAATGATGAAAAAAATACTGTTTTATATAGGCGCTTATAGTGTGATTGCATAACTCGACGAAAATATAGTGTTACCCATGTTAAGTGAAGGACGTTTTTGGCGACAAACCTTTTTAGCTTACCTTAATGGTACTAATTTTCGCGGGTATTAATTTTCGCGGTTTTTGCCCAAAACCGCGAATATTCGTACCCGCGAAAAATTCAATTTTGTTTAATCCACGAAAATTAATACCTGCGAAAAAAATGAATTTCTAAGAATTTTCCACCCTTATGTCAATAACAATACCCGATGGAGGGTAGATAATGTAAACGATGATGAATCAGAATGGGAATGCGACGATGACACAACTGATGGTGCCAATGGAGACATTTCAAATGCGGATGACGATGGTGCGCACAACGTGTTTGATTTATTTGAGTAGTTATATTGTAACATTTCACTTAAAATTTTTAAACAAGTGAATAGGTAGTTAAATGTTGATCAAAAGTTCTTTTGTTTTTAATTTTTCGATTTTGGAACTCAGTGAAAACTTCAAAAAAAATTACTTAATTTTTGACGATTCGCGAAAATTAATACACGCGAAAACTCTTCAAACGAGCCATCCGGTAAAACTAATACCCGTGAAATGCAATTTTTTTCGATTTTTTTTTTTATCGCGAAAATTAGTACCATTAAGGTAGGTTGTCGGGCCAGTGTCAGCCATGTTAAGTGAAGGACGTTTTTGGCGACAAACCTTTTTAGCTTAGGTTGTCGGGCCAGTGTCAGCCGTGTTAAATCAGACTGCAATATGGGGAAAGATGTCCTTAAACCTCAGCCATACAATACACCAAGTGTTCTGCTAAATTGTTTTCATAACAAATTTGTGATGAAAGGGTGATAATCTTTGAGAACTTAAAAAATGAAACAAAAGTTAATATTTGATTGTTATACCCATTCCATTTCTCTATATCATTCTATATACACCGGAAAAACGTTTGTTTTATTAAAAGAGGCAGACCTTTCTGTATTTAAATCTTTCTAAATGAGATTTTAGGCTGGTACAAAAAAACCAAGTGTTTTTTTCCTTTTCCTTTTCATTGAACCAAGTGTTTTTTCCTTTACAATGTGTGGTATATCGAAAAAGATCAAAAACCTAGGTTTATAAACAGAATTCCTTGATCAAGCATTCTTAAGACGTGTTATAGCTGAATAAGCTAAAATAGTAATTCTAAACCAACGTCCACTCTTGTCATAACTGTTCTTCATGTTTAGATCTACAGAAAATGTTTTAGTCAGCTTGTTCCATATGCCAAATACGTGGACAACTGGTTGTTATCGCTTTCTCGCAAGGTACCAGGATTTTTAATGTTTGGACGTATGACAAGAATTTTTCAAGTAAACATGTTAGGGCCTATTTCTTTCAATCCATTACAGAGGTGTAGCTAGAGGTCAGTCAAAATTTGTGGAGGAGAGTTTAGTCATTCAAAGTAATATAACCTATCATATAACCAATCGACACTTAAGACTGAAAAGTAATAAAATAACGTTGGACTCCTCCACTTTTTTATGACTGACCCTGGATACGCCTATGCATCAGTATTCTCATACAAAGAGTTCTAAACTTTCCAAAAACTCCATTAATAATTTCCCCATTTGTATGCGTAACCAATGTTCTATTTTCGAATAATTAGACATGCAAATTTATGACAGAAACGTTTTGTTTATTTTCCATACTATTTTGACTTGATTGACGTGTCATATTGTAGTGACGTGTCATATACAGCCAATCACTTCTTTAGGTTAAACTGCCAGACATAGAATTTTTCATGAATTTAGCAGACTGGCCTCTTGCTCAAATGAACGCTAATGACACCTTGTTCCCAGTCTTCTCATGGTGTGGTTCAAACGACACTTACGACATAGTGATGCCGACATATGATCTGACGAAGTCGACACTGGAAGTATTCGGAAGGTGTTAATATTCTCTGTCATGTTATAATTGCCTCTGTTTCATCCAGGTTTTTCAATTCAAATGGTCTACCATTTTATAACAGTGCCGTATTCCTTCTTGTAAGCGTACGGGCGCTTATTATTTTTTTTGACACTTTTGAAGCCGCTTATTTATTGTAGGAAGCGCTTAAAATATCATCATCAGAGAGAGGCCCTTAAACGTGGGAGGGCTAAAAAAAACCCAGTACTAAACAAGAAGCCCGGAGGCTTGAACAGTTTCCGCGTTCCTAGTAATGCTATGAAAATTCTTGTTTACAGAGCACAATCCTGAATTAGAATCAATATACTCCTGTTCGTTTTTTTCACATAAAATGCAACGTCCCTTAGAAATAAAAGTAAAAAGGTAGAACATGCTTATTCAACGACATCTAGAATATGAGTTGTTTAAGTGTAAAAATGAAACAACTTTTTTTACCGAATCCCGCTTCACGCGGAAACTGAAAAAATAAAAAAACTGACACATATTTTTATTACACGCAGGAAAGAAGTAAATACACTGTCAGTACAAGGAAATACCGGTCCTCCTTGGAGAAACAAAATCCCAAAAGTTTTCTTCCGTGGTCGCGACAGTCATGTCGGCAGGCTTAAACTAATCGAACGTGCTTTTCTGAATGAGCACGATTTCGACGTCGGAATAACGTTGTTTCAAAGTCGGAAATATGAAGAATTGTATGGATATGCAGCTAAAAGGCGAATTCATTTTTTCAAGTTTTTTCAGGTTTGAAATTTTTTTTTTTTTTTTTGTTGTTGTTGTTGTTGTTGTTGTTGTTGTTGTTGTTGTTGTTGTTGTTGTTGTTGTTGTTGCTGTAGTTGGGTAATTCTACAAGTTAGACATGAGTCTGCAAAGTCTACCGGTGTTTCTCCCGTCTTAATTATTTCATTATGATATGAATGTATGCTATAAAATGATCAGATTTTATAAAGTCCTTATTTTAACTACACGAAGAAAGCCAAACGTATATAAGTAAAACGGGCCAACACCAGACTAAAGTAGTTTAAGAAGGCTGCCTAATATGAACTTTTCTTGATGTAAGGAAGAAAATACCAATTAAAGAATGGAAAGATATGTTGATGCACTTACTGAACACCTTACTGCTTTGAGTAGATGCACACCATTGTTTTCTCATTTCAGTATAAATATCAGTTGAACATGGATGGATGGGTGGCGGCTTATCGGTTACCGTACTTGTTGCTTGGTAACAGCGTAGTTTTGAAGCAAAATTCTCCATACTATGAACATTTCTATGGCGACTTGGTTCCAATGATGCATTACGTTCCAATTGAGCATGATTTAAGTATTTAAGTAATCTTGAAGAGCAGGTGAACTGGACCAAAACTAATGACGAACAGGTATTTTCTTTCACGCTTCCTGAAATCACTCGTGATTATTTGTCTTCGAAAACGGGTACCAAGATTATGTGTCTCCATCATGCTGGGTTTCTTTCATTCTTTCGGATACAGAATGCAGATTTTTTTGCCATTCCAGTAAATTAAAGAAAAAAAGAAAGTAATCGGTTCAAATTTAAATTGGAAGATCCTATTAAAACATTGGCGCATGTTTACCAATTCAAAAAAGACCACAATTATCCATTATCTCCAAAATATTTGAATTTCACCTACATAATGCTAAAGTCCTGGGAACTTGGTTGGGGGTAATGTTAATTCTAAATTCTAAACAGATTTGATTTCAGCCTTTTCCCTCTCAAATCGCCTTATTATACCAAACTTTATCCAAAGCAAATTTATTAGTTCATCTGGAGCTACCAGAACAAACCATACCACACAAATCAATTAAAGGTTGCGCAGAGGTGAGCTAAAAGGCCGCTATGTTCGCAAGCAAATGAAAGTTTTGAAGACAATGTTTGCGTGAGCAAATCAGTTACTAGCCAAATTTACAGGAGCTGTGGGAGCATAAAACATTATAAAGAGCCTTTGAAAAGCTCGTTCTGATCATTGTTTGAAGAAACGACAAGGTCGATATAATATCGATACATCACTTCTGACGCCATTTTAATTTTTAGGCACAGCAAATCGGATTAAATGGACAGCGATATGTTCGTGAGAATTTGACCAGCCACAAGCTGTACTGTTACTCTTACCGACTTTTTCAGGTTCGTGCCAATATTCAGAAATTTTTTTCCGATTTTTCATCCGACATTTCCGAACATATCACGAGATCCCAAATGTTTGACAAAATCTTCCGAGAGACGTTGATCACATCATTGTTTTTGTTAACAGAAATATCAAAATTAGGATTTGGTAAAAAAGTGACCTCGTACCCACCATGCCTTTTCGATATATATATATATATATATGGACGATGGCGAAAAAAAATCAAGAAACCCTAGGTTCAAGGTTGATAAGTAAATGTATAAAAGAAGTCTGATAATATTTTTGTGTCATGTCCCTTTGACATAGTAGTATGAAAACCTTTGTGACACCATGGCTGCCCTACAACCGGAGTTTTTGTTTATCCCCCATTATAAATTGTTTCGTATGTTTTCCGAAACAGGAATACGCGAAGCGATTGACACAGAAGCCAAAAACTCGGGATGATATGGAACACATTTCACAACAAGGAAGTTATAAATGTGGTTGTACTCGCGAAGATAAAAGTACTGGCATCAGAAATCAACTGTTGTTAAACAGGTAATTATCACATTTTTAACCGTGAGGGTTGTTACTGTTTGGAACTGAGAATGGAGGTGTGAATTGATAAAGGATTAAAAGAGTTCAATATCTTTTTGGGGCTCTCATTAAACACAAGCTGACACAGGTTGACACAAGATGACACGTTATTTAAATTTTAGTCGACTTTTCTTTTCAAATGCCACAATCATGATGAGTCATGTTCTTCTTCTTCTTTAAACTTTATGGGAGATATTGTCATTACAAGAACTCTTTTACAGGTTCGTGCCGACTTGTGACACCATTTCCGAAAAGAAAAGCACTGGCCGCTAACCGATAAGACTGGATGCAAATCGTACTCAGTTTTAACAAGGTGGAAGAAAATCGGGTTGCAAATCATACACAAATCATAGGTGGGAGCTTACCAGAATAACGCCATGAGGTTATAACATCAGCTCCAAAGCATGTTCACATTGTTTTTTTTATGGAAATACGCAAACCTCTCTCAGAGTCTGTATGTAATAATTGTACACATTTGTAATAATAGTCTTTTTAGGATCGAAAGAAAAAATATGAACCAATATAAAATATTTTGGAAATCCAAACATAAGATCCCTCTCCCACACACATACCTCTCCCACACACATACTCTCCCACACACATACTCTCTCTCTAAGAACCATAAAGAGTTTTCCAGGCTTGCAGTTCTTTGAAGTTTTCAAAAAGTAAGTGCTTTAAGTTGACCGAATTTCAAGTTGAACAATTATTTCATAGGCGTATTCAGAGTCCAACATTATGATATTTCTTTTCAGTCTTAACTGTCGATTAGGTTACTTGCACGTTTTCCTTTTCTACTTCAAATGACGAAACTCTCCTCCACAAATTTTGACTGAGGTCTAGCTACGCCTCTGAAGTATTGAATATCAACTTTTCGGACAAAAGAAATTTCTCCACAAATGATCTCCATAATTGCATTGTTTTAAAATATGTCATTCTTTTCTATCAAACTAGCCTGTTTTAAATTATAAAGCCGGTTATCCACTAGACGAAATACTCAGCGTGGAGCGGCTATTGTTTTCTCCACGTGATCACTAATTTAACCAAATTTGATTGGCTTGCGAAAAAGTTAAACTTGATCTGGAGCTATAAAACAGAAGGAGACCGTCCTTAAAAAAATTCTCTTGTTCCATCCCTGATGGGCTGTATTGCGTAAGTGTTAACTGCGCAATAAAATGGAATTGCTATCATTTTGGATCTTAAATTTTTTACTCCCTCTGGTCAACATCACATTTTTATGAATCCTCTAACGTGAACAAGAATCGTTACAATAAAGTACTAAAAACGCATAATCTAAAGTAAATGTCATAATTATGCAACGACAACAAAGCAATTGCAGGTTCTTATACGTCAGGATACCCTAAATATATTGGAAGTACAGGTTACTTGAATAGTTTTTGAATAGAGAATCATTGTAGCTCTTGTCTGATTGCACGGCACTAAGGAGGCGCATTTACTTTGAAAGATATAGGGACTGAAAGTTTTAGATAAATCATATGATATCTTCAAAACTATTTAAAAATATAGGTTCCATTTTGTCTTCCTGTAAAGATCTCAATTTTTGTAATCCGTGTGACCTTACATAAGAAAAATATCTGTGATAAAATGGCTGTCATTTGGCTTTTAATTTGTTGATATTTTTTTAAAAAGTTTTCGTTTCACTGAAAAGTGCTAAAAAGCGCATCACGGATAACATCAAAGAGATACCGAAATGAATAGAAAAGTCATTATCTGAATAATAGAAAAATTAAGAGTTCTGTCTCCTTCTGTTTTACACCTCCATGATCTGACTTTTCTGCGGACGCTTTTGGCGGAACTATTTAAAAACAAAAACCGGTACACTGCAAGCGGAATATTCCGCCTAGCGGAAAATAAATAAGTGGAAAACGGAAGATTGAAGAACAAAACTTGGCGCCGGAAATAAAATGGCGAACCTATCTTCAGGTGACAAAAATATTGTCCGACAAAATGTTTTGTCGCATAAGATAAACGAACTATAAATTTTGTGTCTACAAAACCATGTAATTGCTAATCCCACAAGTTCTGTTGCTATGGAGTTCTGTTGCTATGGAGTGCTTAGCTTGGTAGCGAAATTATCTAAATATGGTATTCAGATAATTTCGTTAGGAACAGCTTCTATATAGCGTAATCTTTGATTTAATCTATGGTTTTGAAAGGTGCAATACGATTTCATATCATGAATCCTGAGTACTGCTCCCACAACCTTCCGACGTACGACGTCGTCACGATAGGACGGGCGATAGGCGAGAACATGTCTTTATTAATATAAATATCTGGTCGGGTGTTACAGAAGCGTTCCAACGATTCCGAGTTCACAAAACCGAACAGGTTTAAATGGGACAAACTCTCCAGTTTCTGCAAGTCACTAGAAACAATAAAGATTATTTTACCTGTAAGTTATTATCGCAGTTCATAGGTGTCAAAATAATACACAACTGTCTCGCTAAAAATCAATCTACTCACAATAAAAATCAATCTACTCACATTAACTGCTCAGGTTTAACATCGGAACACCGGCTTATGGACAGTTTTTGCAGACGACTGCAATTGTCAGCAATTAATTTCATTGTGCCAATTTGCAATGTTACATCACTGAAAGAAAAATACGCAAAATAGATCACGTGACAGGGCGTCCATACACGAATTGTCGAACTAAAGAAATACCTGAAGTCTAGTTCCACGAAGTTTGTACAGGCTAGAACCAGCTTCTCCATGACTACGAAGCAAAAAATATAACAAACTTCCTGAAGAAAACCTTATGTAGCAGAACGCGAATATGCAGGGAGACACAGCATCTCGGCCAAGAATTGGGTGTATATTCCATTGTTCGCTGTCAAGAAAAACCTACGAAGACGTCGCGCAGTCACCAACACGATCACTAAACGACTGACAAACGACAAAACACGTTCAGCACACTATTTGGTTTACGTACATATGTCTCTATAAACTGTTCACCTTGACGATTAATTCCGCCCCTGAAACCACTCAAGTTCAATTCTTGTAAGTCTTTGCAACGAGCTATCTAAACACGAAAGAGACAAGAGATATATAGCTGAGGTATATAACCACCTTCATTGATTGCAATAACCAATAACATGTAGAAGCCCTTTTAGCACATCTTTTCCTACACTTAACATTTCCAAAGAAACACTGTTTACAGTCGGTTTGCAATTTCAAAGTTATGAATTATCCACCTTCATCTTTCGCTAACTGCTTTCTTTGAATTTAATAACACCCAGGGTTGATCATGCTACACTCCTGGTTTTGTAGCATTTTCGGATGGTTAAAAAGTGGGTAGGATAAGACATCGAAGAAAAGTTAATCACTCACGTGATTTCACGTATGCCCATTTTACAGCCTTCCAACGACAAACATCGCAGAGAGTTACAACGCTAAGACGTAATTATCCAAGAGAAATAAATAGATCGTAAGTAGATCTGTTAAGATAACAAACATTCAGTTTAAGACCAGAACCAGGGTTGGGTTTTAAAGGGTTTTAAAGGGTTTTAAACTCCTTCTTGATTCGAAATTTAACCCGAAAAGAACTGAAGTTATAAAATTTGGACAGCATTGTGAATTCCAGCCAACAAATTCGCTGATCTTTGTTTCCCAAAACTAGAAATGGTTGATTTTACTTACAAATAATAAACAAGCGAGATTATCTGCTCCAAATTTCGTCATTGATGCATCCATTTGTGTGATGGGAAAATTATTACATCTATAAATTTTAAAAATATAAAAATGTAAAAATATTACATCTATAAATATTAAAAAGAAGGGGGGGGGGGGGGGGGGATTCAAAATGGTTCGAATTACGAAAGTTCATTAACATAGAAATTATAGGTGAAGGGACCTTAGTTTGAAATCGGGAGTGTTGGAATTACTGACAGTCTACTGTGAGTTTTCATAAGAGTCGTGATGGGAAAATGGAAGGGCTTCGCGAGAATCTCGTTATTAGCCGTTACTTACATGGAATCACACGAGAAATTCGTATCGCTCACACAAATTGAACTGAGGATCTAAAATTCAAAAGTAAAAATAGAGAGTGAAGATAAACAAAATGCAAAGAAATACTTAGTAGACACAACAACTAAATCACAGTCGTATGGCTTGTTACCTCGGCTTTGTTTAATCGCAAGATTTGCACACCGCGATGAAGAATCGAGCCTAGAACACCAGGGGTGGTGATATATTGGCCGTCCAAATTAACCTCCTTCCATAGCGATGTATCGTAACTAAAACAATAGCGATGTGTCGTGACTAAAACAATAGTCAATTTTCCCCAAGTAAAATTTCATAAGCCCGAAAGTTTATAAAAATTAAGGTACTAGTCGGGTAAAAAGAAATAGTCATTTTTCCCCTATTTTCCCCCAATAAGGTATATCCCCTCAAAATTTCATCTTCATATTGCGAATTTTTCATCCAAGTTGATGTGGGAAAATATGTATAAGACATGCCTTACTTACCCAAGCCGTTTCCACACACTTGAACACATTTCGTTAGAGACTAATGTGACAAGTAGGTGAACAAGTGGAGAATTAGCTCGTCGGCAAAATGATCAAATTCAGCATCTAAAAGAACCAAGTAAACTCAATAAAATACTTTTAATGCTTCTATAACTTTTTCACGACTTTTCGGTTACACAGTCTTAACTCACCTGCAATTCTTTTACTGGAGATCAACTTTCTTTTGCAAGTAACTTCTATGTCGTTTTTGATGGAATCACAAACAGGGCGTAAATCACAAACAGGGCGTAATGCTATAGACGAACACTAAGATACGAAAGTATATAATTAATTTAGACGAATAACAAAAACAAAATAAAACTGAAAAATTAAAATTAGTTGTCATATTTGTTGGTCCTTTTTACATCGACCCAAATTCAACGCCGCCACATTTTACACCGGTCTATTTATTGGCGTAAAGCATTTATCTTTATATTTGAAAGTCTGCGGTCGAATTCTCACTCTCAAATGTTTAACGCAGAATATGAAAAATAACGACATTAGGGGTCGACGCAAAAAGAGCCAATACAATACTTAACAATGTTCATGAGATCTATTTGAGCACATGAAAAAGTGAAGGTTGATTTCATAAAAGAGCAGTAATAGTGTTCGGAGAATATCGGAGAATATCAAAGTCAATATTCGAAGGTATTATTACCCGCGTAGCAGGGCTGTATTCGATACAAAAACTTCGCGCGATCCTATTGGTCAATTACGCTTAAAGGTGACGTCACTCCGGTCTATACTGCAATCTATGCTGTATTATACATCTAAAACATTCACATTTTAGTTTTTGATCACACCATACCGTGTTACAACTTCAAACCAGCAAAGCCTGCGGTGAAAACTCTGTATGAGTCATTGAGGCAATGGATATAATAAACCTAGTTCTCGACGGTTTTTGTAGACCTTTCAGTGCTGGTGTGAAACTGACACACATAATAACTCCATCATAAATTATCTCCATCATATATTATCTCCACCATACACCTTGAAAATAAACAAATGAAAATATTAGTAATTATGTCTTTCTTGTCAAAGTTACAGTGTCAAATATAAAAGCATTTTACAAAATTCTTGGCAGCCATGTTTTCATTTTCAGAGTCAATAGTTACAATGAAGGTGACATTTTTGATCCAATTAATTTATACAGATAGATAATAGCTAACAGTTGTTGTGTTTCGATCAACATTAAACCGTTATCTGGTTTCTGAGACAAGAACTTTTGATGCTTAAAAGGGGGTAGAACTTTTCATGTTTAGAAAGAAGATCTGTTAGAACAACCGAGCCAAAATACAACTTATAAACATATCTTCAGGTCTACAAAAATTAACCAATAACAGCCCACACTGAGATAAATTCTGATTGGTTAAAGCTTCAGATTAGTTATTGACGTCACAATTTAAGGAAACAGTTAAAACTTCAATGTAGTTAATCTGATTTAACAAAACAAAACGTTGATTTACGTTGAGTTAAATATATTTAACTATTCTAAAAAAGTAATACGTGTGACTTCGGAGATTAGTTGAAAACGAAAAACAAAACAACGACAAAAAGCAGTTGTGCTCAACAAAAAAACCTGCGATGTTTTCTGGAAATTTAGCGAAGCTATATACGAATTTAACTAAATTAATGTCGAAGGCACAAAGGAGAGTTTACAACACTTGTGATTAATTTAAACTGAGCTTAGCTACCGAAGTCACACCAGACTAGTTATGACGTAGATATTTAACTAATCTGAAATTTAACTAATCTTCAGTGTGACCTGGGATAATAATAATTTCTAATAACACTTGACAGTAACATAGATTAACAAATACGTGTTTTCACAGAGGCACATGAGTGAATCTGATTTGGTAAATAAGGGGACAGGTCCAGTAACAAGAAAAACAAAATATCTGTCAAGCTTGAAAGGAGATTGTTTTAAGGAAAAAACTGTTACAGGTGAAATGGCTATTTTTTGTTAGTATGTGGCATGAGAATAAAACGCAGCAATAGAATAATACCAGCAGAGATCCTGTTAAAACGTCCCGTCCCACATAAGCAGGATAATTTGCCTCTATATAACCTATATTATTGATAAACGATCGTTGTTTCAAAACAAGCCATCTACTTTTTTCTCCCAGGCAACTGAAATTTACTGGACTTCTGTGAGCTACCACCGCTTGTCTTCAGCTCGTCTATCTCATCTTTTTGTGAAGTCAACTTTTCATTCATACCACACAAGTGGTCACTCAGCATACGTAACTGTTCTTCGTAGCTTCGCTTCGTGGTTTCCAGTTCATCCTAAATGAAACCCACAGATGAAAACACACCATCAAACAGAGGTTAGACAGAACTGAGAATGCTGATATTAAGCATCTGTTCAAAATGGTTCATTCGCACAACATAAAGCGACTTCATACCTGCAAACTTTCAATCGTTTTGTTAGCATCGATTACCTCATTGGTCAGTTTCTGTTTGTTTTTATCTGCTAGTATGATCTGTTTATATAATGAATGGGCCTAAATAATATCGAGAAAAGCACAATAAATCAGAAGCAAGTAAAAAATTTAGTTTCAAACGTTTGTAGCAAGTTAAATCATACGAGGTGTATTATCGGACAAGTACATTCAAGTTTTTGTAAGAGTTTTCACTGTGTAATATTTTATCAAATTAAATTTCTAAAAACATTTTCCTTTATCTTTCTAAATTTTGATTTTAAAATTTTTTTTTTTTTTGACCGAAACTGTACGATGTTTACCTCAGAATCTCTACGATTGAATGTTACTTTCTCATAAAATGCGAAATGGCGAAGAGAGAGAGAGAGAGCAAACATCAGCAGATACATAGCGAAAAAATGAAAATGATAAGACATGACAACAGAAAAAATGTATCCACAAAAATTGAAAATCAAAAGAGAATAAATAAACTTGTAAACTTACTTCATGGTAAAAGTTTATGCATTTGCTGTCAGTGATCTGCAACTATGAAATATAAAATGGCAGAAATAAAAGCAAAAACAACGAAAACAACAACAACAAAAACAACAAAAACAAAAACAACAACAACAACAAAAATAACAACAACCACAACAATAACAACAACAACAACAACCAAATGTAATACTCACCTGTTTTGTGAGGTGAGCAATACAATTGGATAAATGATCTTTCACCAGATAATCATGATCTGAGTCTACAGAGCCCTGATAATGATGACAGGAATAGTTTTAAAAGTCTTATTGCCATGTCTTATTGTCTTATCTTACATTTGATTGGAGGGGAGAGAGGGAAAAAAAATTAAACAAGCAAAAATATGTTGCACGTCCCCACAATCATCAATACCAAGGAGGTAATTCTTTAACCCTATTCCCCTGCTTAAGGGTGTAGTATGGGTTACAAAGATGAGCTAATTAACCAAAACCTTGATAGGACACGTCAATAGAAATATTTTTGTAAGTAATGAAACTAGACACAGGTTAGATTGAATCTAGGGTTGATGGTCATATAAAAAAAGAACTTACACTTTTCTGTTTACTGTAAGATTCAAGAGTTCCAAACTATATCAAAAGATTATCCGAACAGAAAGCTTAGTATACAAATAAAAACCAATGTTGTGACAGACATGATATTGGTATAGGTGCCTCCAAACAACATAGTAAGCAAGGAAAACAAGAAATTGTTAAAAAGAAGAAGTTAAGTAGGTAGAAATCTGATCAAAACCAAAATGCAAATCAGTTTACAAATTGTTATCACGTAATATGACAAATGATTATAACATGAAGCTATCATAATAAAAGCTGTTATTCTTCTTGTCAAAAACATTCTGTTTATCACCAGAGGTTTCAGATTTCAGATGATTGGTAACGGATTTCAAAAGTTCAAAAGATCAATCAAAGTGAAATACTGAAAACATGACAATTTTCCGGCTTAAAATGTAATTATTATTGACACGTGATCAAACCAATCAAAATCATGACAAACATGGTGCGAATTTAGGCCACAGTTGAAAACATTGCGCTTTTATCCGGAAACTATTGTTTAAAAAACGAAAAATATTCCCCGCTGGAAAATTCCCTCCTGGAAAATTGCATGAAGATTGCATGAAGATCAATCCAAAAAGAATGGCCACAAAACTCCTTTAGGGGAAAAGGGAGTCCTCTCTATATTTTTGAAGAGGCTTGCGAACTGAGTTGGTTTAATTTGTTTCTACTCACAGGTATTTGTGTGTCTGGAAAAGAAGCTGCTGACACTCTGCGTTGTAAATTACGATTACGTTCTTGGATAGCATAATTCTCAAATGACTATGTACAAAAGAAACATAAGCTGCACTAGTGTTTGTTTTAAAATTAAAGAAGGATCTAGGCTAATGTACAGTAACCAGTTCAACCAGTTAGTAAGATATGGAAAAGCAAAAGATTTCTAAAAATCAATATTGGACTAACCGTGTTGTCTTCTAGATTTGCAGGGCGTTGCAATGCCGTTTCGGTCTTACATTTCTTTAGCTCTTCTCCCAATAAATTTGTCTTCTAAACAAAATAGAAGAATAGAATAGAAAAATAGAAGAAACAAAAGATAATGATAAGAGTGCTCAATCAGTCTTGTGGTTTAATGTTTATTCTGTACCCTATCTTCCAGGATATAATCCGCAGGTTATATGTTGATTAATGCTATATTCTTATAGAGTGGTGCAGGGTATCTGATAAGTTTGTTATTTTTTGGTCCATCTTTGTTATACCAAGGTGCAGGTTATCTGTTGAACTTAACTTTCTTGACTGCCCAAAAGGCTAACATGCGGGTTATACAAAGTGTGGGTTATATCCTGAAAAATACAGTATACCAAGTGAGAGTTCATATTAGAGATAAAGATACAACAACAACAACAACAACAACAACAACAACCTAAATCTATCATGATGTTGTTCCACATGTGCGCTATCTTCATGCTTCATGTAACTTAAACAACTTCTTATCATGATATGCTTACCATAACTTTAATCTTTATGTTTAACAAGATTATGAAAGACCAAAGGTGAACGTTTTCCATTAATACTAAAGCTTGACTTACACTAGTATGTTCACAAATTATTCACAAATACTTTCACAAATGATCACAAATCGTCTTTATCAATCACCTCGCAAGAACAAAGGAATTTTAATGAATAAATCGGATTAATTTTCTTATTTTGGGAAACATAAATAAATTCAAAAACAAAAACATCAAACAATTCATCAAACCTTCTGTTCTCTCTCATATTTGGCTTTCAGTAACTGAGCTTCTAACAGTAAGTGTTCCTTCTCCTTCAATACGAAAAAGTAATTATAGTTGCAATTAGAATAATAAAAACATTTTAATAAATTTCTGTCATTTGACTGGAAAATTGATCTTTTATTTTTGGCACAGAAACACCACAATTATACAGACACAGCAACTTTTAAAGATTTAGTTCAACTTAACATTTTTTTACAAATTTTTGGAAAAGATTTGTATCTATATACATTCAACAATCAAGCCATTTTTAATAACAATATTTGTAGTATAAGGCTTATCAAAGAAGTTTGGACTTCATCACAGACTCATGATAATCTCATTAATTTATCATCTGCAAATCATCTGCACATTGCAAAAATGGAGTTGAGGCAAATTTTTTTTCATGTAACAGCAAACTGAAATTTGCGTTTTTAAGACCATTTGGAACTTACAAGCCCTTCTCGAAGTTGAATAAATGCTTATTAAACATGAATTAAACATCAAATCACTTTTCACAAAGATGGACTTAAGAATTGTTTTCATGCAATGATATTCACTGAAAATTAATAGTTAAAATTATCCACCTATTTAACTGAAAACCGATGATACCTTATTAAAGCTTACCTGCTCTAGTCGAACAATCGTTTCCTGAGAAGATGTTGTCTACAATAATAACAAGCATAATTACTTCAATAGATACCTTAAGGTTGTAAAGCTGTGAAATACAAAGCAGACATATAGATTTTATAAAGTATCTGTCAAACCTGTTCTGTTATTGGCTCATGATCTACTGAAGAAGTAACAATCACTCGATAACTTTTTATAGCTAGTGAATAGGGGACGGACTGAGGTGCTGGCTATGAAACAAAAAAATGTTTAGAATGTAATCAAACGTCAAGGAAAAATGGTGTTTCTGTTATAGATTTCTTTGAGGAATACAACGGCATCCCTTTTAAGAAAAGTCTCAGTAAACAATCCCTGTGATGTTGCCTACTAGAAAATAACAAAGTATAGGCATAAAGTATTACAAAAATGATCCTTCATACCTGATGACATGTTTTCATATAGTTTGCAGCGTTGTTGAAGAATGACCGGAGATTTGAAGACAAACTCTAAAAGGAAATTCATTTTTATAGATCCATAATATGTTTTAGTTAACAATGAGTTAAAATGAAAACAAAATACCTGGTTATTGTCGGATGGCAAGCCTTTACGCATGAACCCAGATGCTTTGGACAGGAATGGTAAATTTTCTTTAAAAGTATTGAATAACTAAGTGGAAAGAATGAGAAACTTGGTCAAAATCTTGAAGGTACACATGTAAACATTATCTTCTTTACAGTGATTCTAAAGATATACAGTGATTTATACATCCTCTAGAAATAGTGAAAGTAATTCGCGGATGACACTGGATTTATAATAAAGAGATTCCAACCTTGCTGGATGTTGAGTTGAGGGAATGTAATGTGGAGAGCAAACACTCATCTGTTATCTTTAAACGCTGAAAAAAAAAAAATAAAAAAAATAATAATACAAAAACATGTTTTATAGGTTATTTGAACCGTTTGAAAAATTCTTAAGGTGGCGATATTGTGGTGCATGTGGTGGCCACACCTTTTTAGCTTTTGCTATTAGTGTCTGTCTCCTGCTAATCATCCAGAGGGACTCCTGTAAACACATCACAAAATTTTCCTTGCTTTAAGTTATTTTTCGATTGTACCATGTAATCAGCATTGTAAATTTTCTTTCTCAAATAAACTGATACTTACTTACTTACATCGGCTGGTATATATTCTCTTTTGGTTACAAACACAAAAAATTAGCTATAGGAACATCTCTTGATGAATTTCAAAACTTAATACAAATGTCATATTGTGGAATTTGAAGGAATGGATTAGGACTGGTCTTATTAAATGGCCAATCAAGCAGATCTCTTGATCAGGGGGAACACATCAAAAAAGTAGTAAATTCAACTACACAAAGATCAACGACTCTGCAATGCCTGATGCTGAATTTCCATTGCTTTGTTTTTTCATGTTATTGATTTTGAATGTTTTTGTCAATGTTCAACCCATTTCAGTGAAGATTTTATGTTTAGTAGGAATAAAAAAATTGTCCCACCAAAGCAAAAGGTTTCCCTTAGGTTACAGGAAAACAGGCTCAACTTTCATCCCACTTAACAAAAATCCTAGGTCTCATTTTTAACAAGAGTATACTGGAGTATATTGCCATTAACAAATTTCAAACTCATTGAATAACCAAAAACCATCAGTACCAGAGTTGTAACAATCCTCCTGATATAACAAATTAATGTTGAGCATGTTTCAAAATAATTATGAAATTAAATACAATATCTATCAACTTAATTAAATTTAAATGAAGTCGGTTAATTTATTGGAACGTTATTTGCATACGAAAACAATGATGATTTCGTTTTAAGACATCATTTCCAAATCACAAAGATATTTGCTGATAGAAATATTTGCTGATATATTTTGCAGAAGACCAATAATGATGAATTTAAAAAGCTGATAGAGAGATGTTTTTATATCAGTTTAGGAATTAAAGGAAGAAACTTTCAGGATTTTTTGCTAAAATTGCGAAAGTTTGATCCCGCAAACAATTTTAAGAGCTCATTCGCGAAACTTTATTGTTGTGAAATATTTTAAAATAAGCCATCCGCGAAAGTTAATACCCGCGAAATTAAACTTTTCAGTTTTCCCTAATGTCTAGTAGTGTTCGTTTAATATTTTTTCATATGGAAAAGGCAAAACGTTAGAACAAAATAATATTGTTACTCTCAATAATTTGTGTCTTCCCATCCCCAAAAAAGAAAAAAATTCCCCCGCCAATTGTGAAAGTTTATTCTTCTGAAAAATCACAATAAAGGATCAGGCACTTTGGAATAAAGCCATACCTTAGTATAAGTAGGTAGATTATGTTCTTCAGAAGCCTTTTCAATATATAGACCGCACAAAGCTATGATAAAAAATGTAAAAATAATATAATTTTCTTATCTTACGTTCATATGAAGAAATTAAGAAACCATCAAGCAGCATTACCTTTCAAACAGTCATGTATGGCTCCAAACGTTGCACAAACATTGTTTATACAAGTAGGGAGGGACCAAAATGGCAAACCTAAAATTAAATATGCTCACAAAGGGGAAATCTCTAATAGGAGATGCTCGAGAAACAGTGAAAAATCTTAAACCCAGATCCATTCAAAACAACAGTGTTTAGTGATCAATTAAAAACTAGCGATAGACAGCTAAATAGATATCTTTCTACCAAGAAGATGCCAACACTGACACATAGGAATTCAGTTTAAGGAATTGTGAATGCAAGTTTTTTTCTTTCTTCAGAATCGTGTTATTGCACTTCTGCAAACTTTCTGACCAAGTAGCAGATCTACATTCTTCATCAATACTGAAAAAATAAAAGATACACCATCAACAAAGAAAACATATGTAATGCAATATCATTGATCCGTTATATGTTTGTATTTGAAGCCACATACTGAGTTATATATTATGTCAGCAAACCTGGCTGCTGTTATTACTCCCTATTTTCAAGAGTGGAAATGTGGAAATCGTGTAGGAGTATCCTTCAGTGTAACCATTGGGGAGGTGTTGTTGAGTCTCAACCCTGTCACACTCACCAGGTGAGTCCATTTGCAGCCATCGACTGACTGCACAATAGCTTTCATGCATCTCTACTGGTAAGTCAACTACCCAGTTGCATGATGGTAGGCAGAAGACAACTTAAAATCCAAGTAATGTTATTCGTTTACTTGAGGAGTGACTGCAAAAACGAGCCACAAAATCTGATATAATACCCCAGCCAGTCAAACAAGAGATTAAGATGAGCAAACGAGTGTTTTACGTAGGCAGGCAAGTACGTACAAATTTCACCTATCATACTCCCCGTCATCTTACCTGATAATTCTGTATGACATTAACTTCTCCAAATATTTGACATACGAATGAAATGCAACAGCAACATCTTGAAAGCTTGTTAAAGTATCCTGAAAGTATAATGAGCAGACTTGTTCACAGTAGTTGTGCTTTTGGTACCCTAAACGTCAGAAGAAATATATTAAAAAACTTCACAATGAGAAGAGATGAAGGGCTTCATTATCAGAAGTGCTACTCGCAATTAATGTAAGATCAGTTCTTTAAGTTGATTCAATTGCATCTACAACATTTTAAAGGTTTTAATCATCAATGTTTCTTTGAGGAAACTACCAATGTATTCATAAAAATTGTTGTTTTTAGATTACCGAAAAATGATGAGAAAAATATTTTGATTTCACTACAATTCTTAACAATAAGGAAACTTGGAATACCAATGTCTTGTACTTTTTAATTCAGCAGTTTCCAAACATTACAAGTGACTGTAAAGTACAGGTTATAGAAAAAATGTCATTAGAATCCTTAATTATAACTGTGTGTTTTAAATAAAATAATGATTCGGAATAATGATTGTCTATGAATTGAGTCACAAATTACATCACATGTCATTATAAAAGGAACGATTTTATGGCAAAAACATAATAAAAATTATATACATAATAATAAAAATTGTGTTACTGAACAATTAGTAATTAATTACACTCATCTTAAAAATCTGTATTTTTTATCTGTTTAGAACAAGTTCAAGGTTCTCTGTTCAAAGATCAAACAATTCCTTGTTCATAGACACAAACAATAACTGCAAACAATAATGTCTAAAATTAATACCAGAAGCTGAGAAGCCTTTCAAACATTATAAACAGTGTAAACTTGAAATCAAACAAAATTAGAAAAATCTAAATAAAGTGCTAAAACATCTTTTGAAAAAATTATGTGTAATCTCAGGACTCAGGACCTCAGGACACTTCAAAATGTAGTCTCAACCTTAGGACACTTCAAAATGTAGTCTCATTGAATATCTGGCATAAGTAAAATTTCTCTTACAGAAAGAAAACAGTTTCAAAATAGAAGGAAGAAAAAATACATGCAGATTTGATAACAAATTTGAAAACACATATCAAACAACTGGATATCAAAATTTAGGGGAGAATCATTATTAACTAACTAATACAAGTTCACCGCCAGTGGTCAGTGGTCAGTAATTTTGTGTCTCTTATATTGTTTCCATTATTTTTCAAAATGAAACTTAAATGACTAAAAACATTATTTTTAAACCACAAATTGACAAGAATAGTTATTGTACTTGCTGTTACCACAATAAATCATTATAAGTATATTTAAGGACTGTTCATAAATCATAAATTAATAGATGGAAGAAAATGTTAATTAACAGTTCTCAACCAATTTGATAATTATTATTATTTGTCAAAATGAAATGAGGACCTAATATTATATACTGTTTTAGCCATTTTTTCAACCAATCACAATTCCAATCATTGAGACCATGTTGGAATCGTAAGGGCTAGGTGGGTCAATTACAGATTAATCAGCACTGTGATCAAATAAATTTTACACTAATACAATAATAATACAATAATAATAATATTTCCACATGGCTAAAAATGCTCTGTAATCAACCACAGGATTATATAACAAATTTTATGTGAATCAAAAGAACTTGCTTGAAAGTATAATTTATTTAGTGGTTTGGTTTCAAAAAAAGTAGGAAAATGAAAAAACCCAAAAATATTCAAATTCCAACTATTAGCTTGTGAAATATGAACACAAACCTACCAAGGAGATAAATACTTCTTTCTGAGCTTGTTCCTGCAGTGATTTCAAACAGCGTTGGACTTTTCTCGATTACGAGGCATTGGTCAGAAGATGGATGCAAAACTGAACAATAAAATATAATGTCACTTTTTTCAAGATTCTATATACAGTCAAACCTGTCTCTCTATAGGACCAAAAAAAGTATTACGAGGTATCTCGAGGTATCTGCAATGGAGAGGTTGCACTGTACAATGCAGAACATCAGGACATTTCCACACCAAAAATTTACAAATAACACGATGTATACCTTAGAGTTAGTAGGGCTCATCTTTTCTTGCATTATATCAACTGAGTATACTTTTAATCTCTAGAATCACAATCAAAACACAAGCAATGAAAGAAAATAACAGGGTACGAAGAATTAGCGGCTTGCACTTTACAAAATCTAAAGTGTTTCTAAGTTTCTGCGAAGCTTTATTCTAGCTGAACAAGAAATATGAGAAGTTATGATCAGCAAAAAAGATGAAAACTTTATGCAGTAGACACAGAATCATAGCTGCTAGAAATTGGCATGGACTATTACCTAGTACAAATACCCTTTTAGTTCTTATTTTGTGAAGCTATTCTTTTTTCCTAATTTGTACCCCGAATAATTTTAACAAACAGAACTGCACATCCTTTTTAATGACAATAAATTTACTCACAATATTCAAACTTACCTGCTCTAAGTACGTGTGGTGGTCGGAAAATCCAGCCATGAAGACAATCAACTGATCGGTCAAAACATCAAGAAACAACTGTGATTTATGCTATGAAGGAAAGACAGTTTCCAACATCATCAAAATAGAGGGATAGTGTGGGTTAGTGTGGTTTGAAAATAATTTTACCTGGTGATCTCGATCACACACAGGGACATTGAATTGGTTATATTCAGGATTTTCTAAAAACGTTAATGTTAATTAATGTCAATTAAGGAAGTTTAATTCAATTCAAACTGATATCTTTATGTTAATCCATTCACTAATTGATGAAAAATTGACGAAAAATGCTTTTGCAATAGACGTATCAGCTACTAAAAACTGTTAGTATGTGAACTAAAATGAAATCATTATTATTAGCACAAAATGATTCCCAAAATAGGTAGCAATATGTGTTAAAACATACAAATCTCTGTGTGGAATCTATAGGCAGGACACAACTTCACAAAGATGAGAATGTCAGCTATTCGATACTAGTAGTACTGACCTGTATCAATGAAAGGCATTTTCTCTTGGATCAGTTTATTTGTCTTTTCTAAAATAAATTTTCCAGAACATTATAATGCATTCAAATGGAAGTGTTAAATCGACAGAAACTGTTTGTTTAGTCTGCATACCTAACTTCAATCTCAATTCCTTGTGAGCTTCTTTCAATTGTTGAGAACTAAATGAAAAAATCATGACTAAATAAGGAATGACACAAGTTAAAACATCCAAGAGTTTAAGTCTCAAGTTCAAAGTACACTCTTACAACCTCTACCATACAGTCTATATGTTTATATGTGGAATTTTCTGCACAGTATTAACATTCAGAATTTATTGGTGGAATTTTCTGCACAGTATTATCATTCAGAATTTATAGGTGGAATTTTCTGCACAGTATTAACATTCGGAATTTATAGGTGGAATTTTCTGCACAGAATTATCATTCAGAATTTATGATGAAGAACAAAAATAACATAAGAGCAAACAAGATCAAAACCAAAATATTTACTATTTTTAAGCCATTATGTTCGCAATTTTCAGGTCTTCTTCTTGTTTGTGAAGCTTCCCTTCCAATAACACCTGTTCTTCTTTCATTCTTTCAATAATTGCAGCGTTCTTAGAGTAGCAGTCATTTATGGATTTCTCATAGTTTGCTCTTTCATCTTCCAAGACATTGATACGCCTTTCTAGCTGTTGGTTGGTCAATTCATGTTGCTGGTTTGCTTCTTGTAGCTGTTTGTGAAGGCTTTCATTTTCGGCAATCTTCATTTGAAGCTCTTGTTCGTGTATAAAGCTAATGCTGGTCTGTGAATTCACTTGCTGTAAACAAAAAAGAGCATAGAATATAAATTTACCAAGGTAAAATTAAATTCTATTAACAAATTATTAGAATGAATCATTTATATCTCACCTTGCTTGGTTTAACACCTTTTCGTTCATATTCATCCAACTCATTCTGCAAAATCTCAACACGCTTCGATAACTGCAAAAATAAATCAACACTTGTCAGAGTTCTTTATTGGCCCTTTTTACGCCGGCACTTTGGGGTTAATTTTCAGGACTTGACGTTTAATTTGACATTTAGATGTTTGTCAGAGAGTTTCGCGGGTTTTTCAAAAATAAAGATATTCTGCAATAACTCAACACTATTTGTAATCTTTTAATTATTTTCATAACAGGTCAAAATTCTTATCCAGTCCATCTCACCACTACAAAATGAAATACATACAAACGAGTAACCATTGTGATGGCTGGATCCAATATCCCTGGGTAGTTAAGTAAAAGTGAAAGTGAAAGATTTAAGGAAACTTTTTTATGTCTTGTTCATACTTTCGAATTGACTGGTCCCGTCGTTTTAGTGTGTCCTAAACATTCAAAAATTGAAACTTTCTCCGAACAACGACAAATTTTATTAATAAAGATAGAATGGGATTAAAATTCGTTAAGTTTTTTTCAAGCTGTACAGTACGTAATAATTTCTATTCAGATTACTATTATTAAACACTGTATTCCATTAACAAAAAGTGAATTTTAAAACAAAATCCCCTGTTAAAATTTAATTTTAATGCACGTAATCACAAATCTAAAAATGCAGATGGAATTTCATAAAAGGATCCATGATACAAAAATAAAATAGAAAGTTAATATGCATAAAACTAAACAGACATTGAATAAGGAGGTCAAAGTGATTGTGTCTTCTGTGTTTTCTGACATCTGTCAGAATGATTATAGTTTGATAATCGCATTAATTACTTGAGATGAATTCATAAACATGTAACATTTATATTTGTATGATAACATTTATATGATATCCCACGAGGTATAACCTGAGCAAAGAGAAACTATATTCACCAACTGCAAATATCTTTTGGAGGAATGAGATAGCCGACATCGATCAGGATACCGTGCTCTAAATCTTAGCTAGATTAAAAACGGAAAAAACAAACAAACAAAAACAAACAAACAAACAAACCAAAATACAGACCTGAAGAACTTTGTTAGTGGCTTGTTCATCCAAAACAGCTTTTTTTAAAACAGTGACTTGTGCTCTAGCCTAAGTACAACAAAAATATGTTCAACTTACCAGCCTCCTTTGGCTTTGAATAGCATTTTGAATATAATACAGTTTGATAGAACAAAACAATTGGGTTCAGAGATACTCTCTCATCAATAATGAACTTAGCCATGGTTTAATTGTGATGTCCTAAAGTTTACCCAGAATATAGTTCTTTAAATATTACTCAGAAGTTAAAGAACATTATGATCTCACCTTCTGATATTCCTGCCCCAATCGCTGGTATTTTGATTGTAGTTCTTCTTGAAAGTAAGAAAATAAGAAATTTTTCCTGGTGTTTTTCCACTGGAGCTTGTACAACCGTAGGCCTGACCTGGCATTTTTCTTATCTTATACTATCAATACTATAAGCTAGAAAAAAACAACCAATAAATAAGTAAACATACATAAATTAACGTAAAATATTTGACAGCATAGCAAATCGTTAGCTTTTTTTATGCACACTCTATAGCATGAATAAGCGTATAATATAACAATCGCATCAGTGAAGTCACCAACATTGAAAACCTTAAAATTTTAAAGACTTATAACTTCCGCAAATCTGAACAAAATAATGCGAAATTTTGTACAATGATTTATTTTTATCATAACCGTTTTATGAAAAAACGTGGGCTTAAATTTGTCCTCAATTACCCCTTTAATGTAGCTGTAAGAATTGTAAGAATTTGAAAATTTTTTTTCAAAAGAGTCTTTGTTCAGGTAATATTCTATATCACTTTTCATGTTCTGCTTTGACCACTTTCTCTGATTTTCATTATTTATCCTTAAACTTTTTATAATATTTAAATTTTCAACAAAAAACAGGTGGGGCATTGAGCCACATGGTGGCTTCTCTTTGATTGCTGCATTATCAGAGCTAAAATACTGTCTACTATTTAAATGTTATTGAAATGGATTGTGTTGTAGGGTGTAGATCTATCTGGACCAGCAGTGCTGCTGATGACACGAGGAGCACAAACTACATCAATCTACATTAAAATTTGTTTAAAATTTCACTGCTCTCCAAAATTTGAATATTTAAATTTTCCCAAATCTTTTCATATCAGCCGGTCGATAAAGAATGTTAGATCCTCAAAAGGGGAGAAGACAATAACGCCAAAAATAAGAAGGAAATGAGAAAGAAAAAATACATAAAAGGGGGGTCCACGTGCTTAATGTCTTTAATGTAAATAAAGTCTCCTTTACGTAAGGAAACGTTTCCAAAGTTCAAAACATAATGGGTAAATTACTGCATTATCACAAAATGCACTTTACCATTCATCATGGAGAAATTTTGTTGAGAAGATTCTTGATGCCCTTGCACGCATCGACATTCCAAAAGCGCCTGCCAAAACTGGACTTTTGATCAAAACAATCCGAACGCAGACTAGATTCTACTTGTAGCAGAATAAAAGAAGGACCAGATTTTATACATCTTAGTCTGGAGCTAGCACAGAGCGAGAGCTCTAATGACAAAAGATTATGACTCATTTTCTCAAAAGGTTTCATACTCCCAATAGAAAGTTGTAAAAATGAGTTTGTCAGCTTATCTGTTTCGGGGACGTTTGGACCCATCATATGCAGCCACTTTTTTTTGCGAATTAAACGTTTTTCTTCATTGTACCCCTTTTTATATACGGCTGAAATCTAAAAAAAACACTTTAGTTTGTCACATAAACGTCATACTCTAAGAACCAGGAACAAAATTTCGACCTCATTCTTATTAGAATTTATTATCCTTTATTGCTCTTCTTAATTTTCTTACTATGGTAAGGAGATGTTTATATGTGGAGAAATGCCATCCTCGGGATGAAATTCTCGCCAAAAATAAGTTTAAACGTTCACTGCGTTTTATTAAGAAAAATATGTGTGTTTACATGTTCAAGCCGAAGCGAAAGTTTATGCCGGAGTAATTCACTCCGGATGATTTCGGGAATGATTTTAACCTGTCAAACACTAAATTAATTTCACACCGGTTTCAAATTTGGATTATTACAGCCGGCGTGAAATAAATCTCATTTCATTCAGCCGGATTGGACGCTTTTTGTAAACCAAAAAATAATCACTCCGGAGTTAATTTTACTTCGGTTACTGTGTAAACCTCTAAACGTTACAACATTTAAATGTCTGGATCTTTGCAACATCTGATAATCTTCTCCGCTTTAAAGCATTTTAATGTGAATAAAATTAAAATTCCATTTTACAGGATCAATTGTGTAAACGACCTCTAAGAGAGCGTTTATTTTGGATACTTTCAAGCCAGCACCTAGCTAGTTTATCGGTTTAGATTTGAGGCTAAATATTACAATATTCAAGTAAACATTATGCAAGAAGAAATCAATTTTTTTCAATATGTTGATTTTTTTGTTTTGGATTCTTTTTCCGTTTCTTTCTACCAAAACTAGGTTCAATCAACAGGATATAAAAGTTATTGATGATGCAGACAGAGCAAAAAGGAGTTGTACATTTTTATACGTGTTGGATTTTTAGATGATTAAGGTTGCAGTAAAGGACAAAAAATGAAAAACATAATATGCATCTTCCTATAAATTCTCACATGCATAATTTCTTATTTTCATTTATTTATTTCATCTTTATTTAACGTTGGCAAAAAACAAAATAGTTAAAAACTAATTAAAACCAACAAAATCATAAAACCATATAATCATATATGCATAAATACAAAATTAAATCTTGTAAATAAAATAATGAAGAAAAACTCCAATGAACAGATCTTGTATTGGCAATATAATTTCGATTGTTTTTCAACGTCCATTTTGAATTTATACAGGGTAATCAACTTCTTTTAAAGATACGGGGAGATTATTCCAGAGGAGTACAGTGCGAAAAATTAGGGAGTTGTTTGTACTCTCAAAATTGCTGATGAGGTGCAAAAGTTGACCCTCGATTTCGGAACAAAATACTCCCACATAAATGCAAGATTCAATTTACTAACTGACTTGAAAACCTCAGTTGCAAGAGCTTTACTTCTTCATACGCCTGAAGGAATAATTCACTAGGGGCGTGAAAATTCTGATGTACTGCTCTCAAGGACCGCATTACGTAAGGAAGATTTTCAATAATTTCTTAATCTGGAAAAAGTCTTAAAGAAAAGAGTAAAGTGGATAAAGAAGTAAATAACAACAATATGAAGTAAATAACAACAATAAGAAGTAAATAACAGCAATTTTGCAGAGAGATCGTCTTTATAACTCAAATGTTTTGATTCTACACATTCCATTTTACACCTTTTTAAAAGTAAAAACATTTCAAGAATACCGGTATATGAAATAAACACCTTTATAAAAACGTGTGAAAATCACGTTCTTAACGATGTTCATGCATAATAATTAAAAACTCTCTTTTCTCAGAACAAAATTTATATCAAAACTCTATCAATGAAGAGTTCCTTTCACACAAATTACCATGGAAACGAAAAAAAGAGACGTACCCACGTGATCATCTAACATAGCTTAACAATCGCATGTCAGCGTTTCTAAAATTATCATTTCGTTCAAAAATTATTATGCAATAAAATACAATGGTTGAAGAAATTTATACGTGTAAAGAAAAAAAGGAATATACCGTTTGAACGACGGAAAAAACGGAAAAAACGGAAAAAACGGTGACAGGCGATTGTAGTTTAAAGTATAGTGGTTGTTATAGGAACTCGTTGAGTAAAAATGGTAGCCTTATAAATTGAGCCCAATTTTCCAAATAAATGTTTACTTTTAGATCAAAAGTTTTATTCCCTTATTTAGAGTAAAAAGCTTTCCGAAAATATATACTTTTATATATTTATTTCAAAGATTTAATGAAATACTGAGAGATAAAGAAAAACACTGTTTTTCCTTTACAGGGTCAAGGTGGCCAGCAAAATTTCACTTCAAATTTCCAGGTATTCCCAGGTGGCATTTTAATTTTTTGCAGGTAATTTTACCCTACAAATTGGTTAAATAAGATGAAACGCACCACACTAGATAGAATAATACAATAATGAACTTCAATTACATATTGCTACTATTGCTACGTGTAATTTCTCTGTCTACACAAGTTGATTATAACTACACTCTGTGACAAGGAAAACTAGTAGATACATTTTCAGAGATTCCAGAGCCTGAAGGCAATGGGTGGAAATTGGAAGATGGAAATCTTACAGTGGATTAGATGAGTAAAGCCCCAGCACCAGACACAGTCCTTGAACTGCTCTCATTCAACTGTACTCGCGCATGTAACAGTAACAGTTGTGCCTGTTTTGCTAATGGGTTAAAATGCACAGACGTGGCCTAAAAGAATGTCAAAATGCAGCTAATATAGAGGATGATGATGAAAACGTTATTTCAGAAGGTGACCTAATCAGAATGTCTATCATAGCCCAGAATGTTTCTATTATGATCTAGTTTCCAAAATGTATTAACATGATTGGTCCCCCAATATGTTACCGACATTCATATCTGGCCCATGGACTATTAATTTAATGACGTGTTTCTCTATTTTATTCGAGCGCACGTCCGTTTAGTCCTGGAAAATTATTATGCGCATGCGTGCAATTTCTTCTTTCTTTTCCGTGCTCAAGTTCCGAAGTGATGTGTCTGTTTCCTGGAAGTGAGGTCCGCATTTTACATTCCCTTTAACCGTATCATAGGAACCTTAAAGAAACTGCTTACAATTTGTAGAAAGTTGGCATCGAGGGCTCTGCCATAGATAGCCATGCTGCTATTCGAGCATGCGCAAAATAAAATTCCACGGAATTCATGTTTTGAACCGACGTGAGCGAGAATATATTTTTTTTTCTATATTTCTAATATTACATATGCCCTCTGATGATCGTTTAACATCAAATAGACTCTTTTGCTTTCAGAGCATGCTCCGGTTTTTTTATAGGTACTGGTGGACTTTCGGATGCCTTGGTAAGATCTTCAGTTAATGTGTCTGCATCGATCACTTGATCACTTAATTCATTGCCATCACCATGTTCGCTATTGTTGTCACTCCTTTGAATGGTTTCTGAAGGATCATCTATGTTAGGTATCTGATCCGTGTCCTCTCCAACAATTGTTCAGTGAGCAGCATAGTAATAGCGAGTTTCATCATTATCAATAATATCTTTAGCAGCCTTGAAAAAGTGAAAATTTATAATCATTAATTATAATCTGAAATACAATTCATTATATTCCGGGTAACAAATACTTTAAAAAATTAAGTAATAATCCAAGATAAAAAAACAAAACAAAGTGTTTATCTTAAGGAGCTCTGAAATCTTCACAGAGTTTCGCATATTTTTCTTCAGTTGCAAGTGGTCCATATGTAGTTCAGCCTCTTATGTCTTGGAAACACGTGTTTTCTTTTCCATTCCTTTCACAATATCAAATTGTTCATGCTGAAATGGCTGTAATAGGAGTGTAATGAAATTATCCTTCATAGAAGAAATATTGATTGAATAAACTTCCCATGTAAAGATCGTGGATGTATTAACTTCATCGATACATATATGACATTTTCTGCCAGTTTCTCTTTGTTGGTCTTGAACGTATTGTAGAACCTGTGAAACACGGGGAATGATTTCCAATCCCATTTCTACAGCAATTTCTAAGACATTGGTAATTCGTAAATCCACTAACTTACTCTCAACATTTTCCAACTTGTGTTTGTCAATGTAAAAATCGATCAAATTAGCAAAGCTTATGTAAAATATAATGGTAGGTTCTTTAGCAATTCGTGCTAAGAATTCTGTTTGTAAAGTAGCAACAACTGTTTTTCCACATCCTAATGCTGTCTTGATGACTTTGTATTTCCGTGGATCAACAATTACTTGAATCTGCTCACCATTTGTTGTAACTGTATCAGCTGCTCACGAATATCATCAGAAGGATAAGCCACTTGGATTGAGGTGTTAGCTATAAAGCGAGAAATTTGAGCAATAACAGGTTTCAAGTTAATCTGGGAATTAAAATTTTCCAGTTCTAAAATTCGAGGAAGTTCATTTTGAAGCCATTTTTTCATGTTTCCAATTTCTATCAGTTGATCCTTTGTTATGATTCTTGGAATACACCCATCACAAATTAATGTTTGTTTTTCTTTGAAAATGGTGGCTTTTAGTGCATTGGAATGGATGTTTGGAGCCAATGTGACGATAGTTATTTTGGGAGAAGTTACTTTCCCTTCATTTATCAGGAAATCCATTACTAAAGTAAGATCATCAGCATCTTTGGAACACTTTTCAAATTCATTGGAGATGTCTTTTGGAGAAGTACTTTCAGTAACTCTGACATTCAACAAAGCTCTCACCTCTTGATGGAATACCAACACACGATTAGAGAAGTCTCGATTTTCTCTATCCAAGTGTTTTTTTTAACAAAACTTTTTATGGTCCTGACTGCCATAGTACATAATTATAACTCCTCCGGCCGTTTGTTGACATAATTATAACTCCTCCGGCCGTTTATCTTTCGCACTTGACAGAGCATGTCTTCTGCACTCTGCCACGTCTTTGGTTACATTTTGTGTGGTATCCATGAAAATATTTGGAAAGATGATCCATTCATCAAAATATTCATTATTCTTTTTAATTAAATTACAATTCAAATATTTCTTGCATTGATTGGTCCAATCAGATGCCGGTGCATCTTTCCTTTTACTTTCAGACTGGAAGCAATGAAAATGACTTTGAAAAATGAGGTTATTTCCCTGTTATTTCTGTGAGCAATTACAGTGTATCCTTCTTTTGATGTATCACTTTCAGCAGGCTTTTCTGAAAAGAATATACATTTATTCATTTAATGTTGTAGGGTATTGTTCAGAAAGCATCTTCTCAAATGATTCTCCTAACAAGTTTTTCAAAATATAGCTAGCCAATCCCGAGTTGAACATTCGTGTCTTACTCGGGACCGAAAAATTCTGTGAATTCAACTTGGGACAGATTTCAACTCGGGATGGAGCAGAAGAACATTTCTGCTTTGAATAAAGAAATCACTTTGAAAACGAAAAAAACGGGAAATCGTATATTAAAACAGTGTTAGCATGTGTGAGAGGAGGACTAGCCTCAATGTACTTGCTTGGTTACGTATACGCATGTATTAATATTTCTACGCCATTTTTTTACTTACATTTTATTGTTTATCTTTAATGACAATAAATTAATGTCTTAATGAAATAGAAGCTCACACTATAATATATTCGATATTGATCATCCATGAAATTAGACATCCATGGAATTAGACCAATGCTTATTCAAAATTGCACAAAGAAAACATCAAACATTTGGTCATTTGGCCAAATTTTTTCTTGAGAAGACTGTGTAACCTACATTAGCTTTTACAAGTGAGGCACAGAAAAATGCATGTAAAGTGTCAAAAGCACTCTAAGAAAAAAAACTTTCATATTATCATGTTTAATGAGCGTTTATCAACATGTTCGCTGGGAAAACAGTTCCATTATATTCTATTGTCATTTTGTACATATTAAAGAACTGAAATTAGTGATATAAAGTGACAATTTTATTTAGACTCATCGAGGTATCAAGTTGCATTGAAATCGGCAATTACTTATTACAGTACAACCCAAAACAAATTTTATATTTACACGTAAGATAATTAGCTTTCACGAAGAGTTTCCATCTTAAACTTAAGGGGCTTTTGTTTATCTAACCTGAGATTTAAAAAAACAATTGCTTTAAACATGACTTCGTGTAAGATGAAACGTTCCAGGAAAATCTACGCATAGTTTTTTTCCGGTTGCACTGTACTGTGCGTCGACAATAGAAGGTTTTCTTCAGTCTACCTGAAATGCAAATTTAAAATAAAATCTAGCTGCCAACGCAAATTCCGTTCCTGTTAACAAGATCTGTATTCTTTTGTCAATCTAATGAAATATATAAATAAAAAATACAAACTTTTAATATTTAACGGTGAGGAAGCGAGTTCTTGTGATAGTATAGCATTTTTTTCTAGTGAGCGTAGATGATCATTTGATTTTATTTATCAATTCTTCTTTTATCGTGACCGGCGTATTAGAAAACATCTCCATGACACAATCAAGGACTGGTCTATCATCTGAATTTGCAATTCCAAATATCCTTTCAACATCAATATCGTAATTGAAGAGTTGTTCACAATACTGTTTCCCTTCTGTATATCACCAGAGAAGCGTTGTTCAAGGAGAAACGCAAACATGCGATAATCGGAAATAGAGATTATAATAGAAGTTGAAGAAAAATATAAGAAAAAAAACACTCCTTATAATGCATTTAAAGTTGTGTATGCAACCGTTTAACAAAGGAAACAGAGGCCTCTTTTTCTCAAATTTTCAAAAAGAAATTCTTTTCAGGTAATTGTTTTCTATTAAAATTAACTTTCTCTAGAAAATCTCATTGTTCAATATTTCCACAGGGAAGTGATTGAAAAAGACCTTTCTGAGAAACTTTTATCCTCACTACGTGTAAAAGATATCATACACATACACAAAAAGCAAAGTTCATACCGCAAAGTTTTAACAACAAAGATCGTACTGAAAGGTTATTGAAGACAAAAATGCAATGCAATATCTCTTCAGATATGAAATCAACAGAAACTGCATCATGCTACAAGTCAAAGTGAGTAAAAATCTTTAAAAGCTTTTTTCTGAAAATAAAATTTTAAGGGTGTATCTCTGAAGTTTTGCGTTCCTGCGGACGTTGGAGGCAATAAGTAGTAATGAGGGATTGCCTAAATTCTGTATCCTGACATTTGGTTTTTGGACAAACGATTTAAACGTATGAAGGAACATACTCCCTGGATTTATATATATATAGCTGTTAAAATGTTTTTATGGTTTGATCAAAACGGAATGAAATTTAACGAAAACAAATGTCATGTACTATGTAGCGGTGATGAAAATACTCTTGCAAAAATAGGACGTAGCTTAATAAATACCTCTGACGAACAGACTTTACTAGGAATCAAAGTAGATAAAAAGCTGAATTTTGAAAATCATGTTAGATATATTTGTGGCACTGTATCTAAAAAACTACATCCTCTATCATGCTATAAAGTTAGTTGTTAGTCGTTCTCTTTTTATACGTCCATCATATATCTAAGTGATTTATATTGGGATTCCGCTAGTTGATGCTCACAAAGGTGATAGTGTTTGATTATTTGTTCCCTTAATCATGAAAATATGGGATTTTGACTATCTATAGCTCAAATCTGTTTAGTTTTTTTACATCTATTAACTATTTAACTCGATTTTTTTTTCATTCGTAGGTCATTGGTTGGTTGTCAATAGGTGGGAAAAATTGTACAGCCAAGTCGTGCATAGCTATGAAAACTTTCGTTTACTCGGAATTTAACTATTGTCCACTAATTTGGATGAATTACAGTCGTCTAATGAATAATCGCATCAACTTTCGAGCATCAGGAATAGCTTATAACGACCATATCTCAAGTTTTAATGAGCTTCTTGAAAGAGATAACTCAGTAACAATTCAATATCAAAATATCAGAGCTCTCTTAACAGAAATGTATAAAACTAAATGCTTCTGATAAACGCCTCTTAAAAAGCGCTCTCAAAAACGCCCTCCCTTTCCAAAAACGCCCTCCCTTTCCAAGACTTTTTGATAAACGTCTCTCTTCGAATGCGTTTCAAAAGCGTCACTTAGGCGGCGTTTACATGGTAAAACTCATGCCGGTATGAGTTCGTGCCGGTGTCACATAAAATTTTTAATCCTGTAAAAAAATGACTCCCCAGCCATTATTTAACAGTAAATAAAGGCTGGGGAGACATTTCTTCCGGTAAATATGGACCCCCTCTATTTTCTCTATTTTTACGCAGTAACAATTTATAAAATATTGACTCCCCCAGGCCATAAATAGGGCTTTGTCACACATTTTTGGTTTATTTTAGGGGAGACAATTTTATTCCAACATTTTTATTCACAGAAAAAAATATATCGTGTTCTCTTTCGTGAATTAGCATATCTTCTGGTGATTTTCTGGCGAATATTTAGTTTTGCGAATTGGCTATTTCCCAACAACACAACACTGGTAAGATTCCTTCCCTTCTTATAAGCTTATTTCCACGCCGCGAAATGTTTGAGAAAAAAGTTCGAGGTTTTAGACTTTTTTTTGCTTGTCAATTTCGACGGTTGGTGTTAAGTGGTGATTTTCTGAGGGGTAAAATCAAACTTTAAGGTAGAAATATTCGAGAGAAATGTCATTTATTGCAAACAGGATAAAAAGGAAAGAAAATATTTTGTACGTACTAGTCAATACATTAATAATGTTTTCAGTAATTCTCAGATTGTCAAAATCCTAAATCCTTTACTTAATAATACACGTTGTGTTCGTTTTGGATTTTAACATTAACAATGCATTTGTACAACCATGTGGAAATCATCGAATGCAATTTAGAATCAGGTGATGTAGCCATTGCTTCATGAAAAATTTACCAGTAAATAAAGACTCCACCAGTCATTATTCACCGGTTAATTTTATCATACCGGCATGAGTTTCATATCACCTAAATCGTGTAAACGCTAACAAGGAACTGACCGCAGATGGTACGAGTTTCATGCCGGCATGAAAGTCATAATACCGGTATGAGTTTTACCATGTAAACACCCCTTATATTCAAAACATAAGGCGAATCTCCACACTAGGCGGAAAATGTCGCGGTGGGCGGTTTCTTCTGTCTCTTCGAAACTATGGAAGTCTCGGCGGATAATGTAGATTGAACGAAAAGTAGAAACCGGTAAAGGAGAACATGCATAATACACCTTTTTCAAAACTTTAAAGGGACTGTTGCGCCTAAAGGGCGTTAAAGCAGTTATTATGTTTTGACCTATTGATTGACTTGACGTGAAGCGCGTACATTTTCCTGCAATCCAGAAGAAAAATTTTACTTCATAATGGAAAACTCAAATGTAATTTTTAACAATGAAGAAATGCCAATAAAAACAAATGATTTTCATAATTTTAAGCAATATGATGATGATGATTCAGATGACAACCATATGTTCGAGTTGCCTCCTAAAAGGAAACTCATCAGACCGCCCTCGACTTTCTTCAAGAAAAAAATAAATTCAAAGAAGAAACAACACTGGTAGCTACAACTCTGTTATATACATTTTGCTATTGATAAAAAGCTTTTGAAATGAACCTCTTGGATTTAAGTCTGGTATCCTTTTTCTTTCTCTGGTCCCTTCTTAAAATTCCTTTCTGCCTTCAAAAATTAATTATATTATATTATGTTAGTTATATAATTTAACATGACGAGACTGCTCAACACCTGTATTTTCTTTAGTGTTTGGAGATGTTGTCTTACATTTGCTTCTGTCATATTTCCCGCTGTTTTCATATCTGCGTTAATAATCTGGTCATTGGTTTGCAATGCTTATTCGATGATGAATATTTCTCGCATGAAAGAGGAAATACTGTTGGTACAGATTCAACTTAAAAATGGTTTGTGTGCATTTTTCGTTTTTACTAAAATAACAGTAATTCATGTCAGAAAGTAAAACACAAACTCCTATGTCTAATTATTGACAATTACTATTTAAGAAACCTTAAGAGATGGCCAAGAATGTTTGTCATAAAAAGCTTCGGGATGTTTTCGTTGAAAACAGAATCAGTCCAGGCTTTCAAATCTCACCTTGTTTATGTATATTCTCATTTAATATCAGAATATATAGTATACTGAAATCCCCAGTCCATACTTTTGGTAATTTTCCACAAGCCTAAGAATCAGCGAATTTGTGTAATGATTTGGTTTATATATATACACGCTATTGAACTGAATATGAAAATGCATGTTTAATAAAAAAAGACTCCTAACTTTCTCTTTGCAAAAGCCAATTATCTTACAGGGACACATTAAGTTTCTTTCAGGCTGTACTGTATGTCACAAAATAGATTCATATTGGATATGTAAACTTTCATAAGCAGTTTTTTACCAAATTTTTTGCATTGACTGTTTGCCAATCTGAATGATCAATCATGATAATATTTTTAGTGCAAGCATCTGAGAAAACTTCAATATCCCGACGTGAAAGACTAACTACCAATATCCAAGCAAGAGTTCGTGAACTAACAAACCACCATGACTCACTTGTTCTTCTTCAAAATACTGTCCAAACACAAATTCATAAAGTTTGTATAAATTATTTTCTCATTATCACTTTGTTATCTTTTACAAATTATTAATTTTGACGATATGGCAATATGACGAATTGTAGTTTATATAAACAATACGACCATATTGAATGCAATTCTGTAATACATTATCTTTAGCTGGATAAGTTGAATGATACGGTTAATTTGATCCTCAAACATACTAGTTTTCCATTACTTGATCAGTTGTCGAGCATTATGGGTGACATTGATAAAATGAAAACAGGCATGGCTGAGACTGATATTGAGGAATTAAAGGGAAACCAGAAAATTGTTTTGCTGCATAATGACCAATTTCAGAACGAAATTCAACATATTGAACAAGTCCTGTTTAATGTTTCAGTAAGCGTTATAGCATTATATATTTCACAAATGTAGAGGCACATGGATTTACTATTTTTGGAAGGCTCCTTAAAAACCTTATCAACGTTATCTTATCAATTATCTGTGATTTTTTCTGATTTCACTAAATTTTCGCTCACATCTAATTTTCGTGCAAACCAGTAACTTGTTTCATCATTGTAAATAATCAATTCACTAATTTTCTTGTTAGGGCGTCACGCTTTATAATTTTTTTATAAATTTCTCAGGAGCACATTTTGACTAAACCTCAGAGAGGAATGAAACAGAATGAAATGTTTTTACATAGGATACTAGTGCTATAGTGCTACAACTAAAGGTTTATTGGATAAAGTTTATTATCCTTTTTAGGTTGTAATATCTGAATTGGAGAATAAGCCTTCACCAACATTAACCACAACACCAAAAACGCTAGTGGTAACCATGCAACCAGATGAAGAACAATTGATTAAAAGAAAAGAACTGACTGCAAAATTGAAAACTTTAGAGGAAAAACAAAAGAGTTTATATCTTGCTGAAAATGAAGAAACCCAAAATGTTAGATACTATTCCTTAACTTCTTTTTAAAGTGATTTTAAAATGTTTAATAATGTGATCGAATTGGTAAATAACTTTGATTTCGAAATAACAAGTGCATTGGGTTCCATTAATCCTGGAAATTTTTGTGAAAAGGATAATGTTATTAATATTTGTTGTCTGTAAGCCTATAGACTTGAATTCCGGTTTATGATATCATAAAGCAGGCCTCATTTCTGTCTTGAAATTGATTGCTAATTGCCCCACATTGATTTGCCATTAAAAAACATCATTTGTAATTAAAACTATTATATATTATGGAAAGATAAATCACATTAAGACACGGCTTGTTAGGAAAATATATAATTTAGAAAATATCGGCATCTTTTGATCCTTTTTCTGTTTGTAACAATTGATTATATGTAATGACATTCTTTTATTTGCTCAAAATTGGATAATTACTATATTGTTGCTTTGTGTAATTGTAGCAATTTTTTTTCCATAGGTGTTGCGGTCATTGAAAAATCAGACAAAGACTTTGGAAAAAGCGCAAGATGACCAAATTTAAATATTGAAAAGAGACATTGCTTTTTTATTTTCCACCTTGTCTGAGGTAAACACTTTGATGATAATGTTGCATCACACATATTTATTTAAATTATATAATCGGTCATTCCCATTAATTGTCAAATATCAATTTAACGTACTTCACATGCACATACCACAATGCAGCGAAAAGAATGTCATGAATAGGACAGATATTCTCACTGTTCTTTAAACTCCAAAGCAAGTAACCATGGTAACTGGAAGGACCAATTGTACCTTATTTCTACTGTTTTCCTTAGAATGTTCCTTCAAGAGAAATAGATGGTGGATTAGGTAGGTCTAAATGAATGTAGATCGTGAAGGCTGATTGATACTCTAAAAAATACTTGGATACTTGTACACTGCACGATGTATCTCCCTTTTATCTGCAGTAATGCATTGATAAACTTATTTGTCTTTTCGGGTGGGCGCTTATTCGAGGGTGTGGGGGTAATGTTGTATACTAAACTGTTCACCCCCCACAGGCAATATTTTTGCTTACCCATCCTTCCTCAAAATCTGCTTCAACCCAAAAAATGGCAATTTACATTCCATCTAGCCAAAAAATCCTACTGAAAATTCTTAATTCAAGCATTTCGTAAGAGATGACATTTTTGTAAAGAGTGAAATTTAAGTTTAAAAATGTTAGTTTTTAAAAAAATATGGCACCCACCATTTTGGTCCTGAAAATAATAAATTAAATTTGTTATAATTTGGATTTGATTTTACAAAAATTTGACACCTATCATTTTTTGGTCCAGTTGGGTGCCAAAAAATAAAATAAAATAAAGACTTCTGTAATATTTTGAAAGCTAACAATGATGCAAATAGAGGTAGAGAATCAATCTTAATGAGAATTTGATGGTATCAAATCAATGATATTTTTTTCCCATTTTCCACACCTGTTTCAAAACAGACTGTTCTTCTTTTTATGTGGTGTTTTCAGATTTCGTTCAATCAACAAATTCTTCAATCACTAAGTTATTGGTTAAGCCGTCTGCCAAAAGTCAGTTTTTTGCTCCATCATCAAGTTTAAATCATATTCCTACTCAAAATGTCGCAGCTTCATACTTGTTAACGGAACAAATCTATCCTTCACCAGCTGCTCAAATTATCGCCAAAACAGTATCACCAATCTTGCCACGAACCTCCAATAATAAAAACAATGAAAGTGCGAAGGGTATTTCAAAAAACTTGAACGATATATATACTAAGAAAAGGACAAAGGTTGCTAAAGCAATCAAGGGACACGCGTTCGGAAATATCGGACTTGACAGACTGTTGTCGAAACTCAAACATCAGTCGAATAATGACGTTAGGAAACATCTTGATGACGATGTTTACAGAAAACCTACGAACTTGATGAATTTTGGTGATGAATATCGGGAAAAACGGAATCGAGGAGATGACGAAGTGGGGTTCTATATGTGATGTTGTGTGCAGTCTATCACACTGCGAACAGATACGCAGGAATCTTTATTATATTCAATTCTCACAGAATCCGATTCGGATTTGTTGTTTATGCTGTGTTCACTTTTAATTACTGTGTTATGTTGGAGAGTTTTTTAGTTGTATTTTGATAAACTGGTACGTTTTTGTTCACTTGATCTCCACTCAGTAATTTTACACACGTCTTCGGTGCTCAGTGAATTTTTTGTAACATGGCATCGGGAGAAGTGAATTTCACTTCGGATATAGTTTCGCTTCGGTCAATTTGATCGAACTGAAATCTCAAACCGGTTTGAAATTACCAATACATCTTTGTTTAAAACCCGATTTTATCTGATTTTATCAAACGATCATGCTTTGACCCATTCTAATGCGTTTAATGAAAATACGCAATTTTTGTGACCTGCGCATACGAAAATTGGCAAGTGGAGATGGACTTTAAATTGAAACATTGCGTCATGGTTTGTTTATTTTGTTAAACTATGCTTAGTTTAGTTTATTTTGTTAAACTATGATTATTTTTGTACTTTGTTTTGTATGAATTTCGGTATATTATTTATGGCTACTTTTGCACCATGAACTGTTCTGCAAGGCAGAAAGTGAATCATTTAGTATATAAAGTATGGCTTCTTTTCATGCGCGTTTTTTACCAGTCTTTCTTCATTTTGTTATTAAATTGTTGTGTTTCACATTGTATATATAAAAAGTCCTGGGAGATGGTTAACTATTACATAAACTATGCTCAAAACGTTCGTCTTACATGACCTAACACCTTTTAGAGAATATTCAGAGCATTTTGTTAAAAATATGATGGGGTTCAAGAACCGAGTGTTGTTTTTTGTTCATCTTTACTCTTTCACTGTCATTGCAGTTGGTTGGAACAGCTAATGTTGGTAGCCTCTACTGAGACTTCGAAATGTGTCTATCGAACGGATTGGTATCTTTAAACTTTTCGGTTAAAAGTCTCTTTTTTTTGTTTGAAAGAACGAGGCATGAAGTAACCATGATCTCGTTATCTCAGACAAAAATAACAAAGTTTTCACCGCAAACTATTGAGACACCAATCCGTTACACATGTAACTATGGTTACACATGTAGCCAGTGCGACTATCTAAGATTGCCAAGTTGTGGCGATAAGTTTTAACCAGACACGCAGTGTTCCATGGAGAGGATATCTGTCTCTACCTCTACATTGCAAGCATCTGAATATCGACAGTTTACCTGAAGACTTCCCCGAATGTCAGTTTAAACGCAGTCTTGTATACTAAGCTAGCCTTTTTGCTCAAGAAGAAGGAGTCGGGTTTCCTGAATAGATATTTTTCCAAACCATCCATCATGTCTCGGTTTTACGCCCTATAGTTGAAAATTATTACAAAGTTTAGAAATTTGCTTTTAAAAGGGAAATACCTTGCAGTCGCAACAGCCACAGTATCCAATGTTTCCAGGATTTTTTTCACCTCCTCATACTCCAGTATCAAAACCATAGATTTTGTAGTTTATTTATATGTTTATGTAGTTATGTAGTCAAATAAGAGATCAAGAAACAATAACGTTCAAAGCCGAATACTCCGCCCAGTACAAAGTTGGCGTTAAGTTTAACTTGGCAACCAATTATCTTTAAGCCTGTATACTGCACTTACAGGGTCAAATTGCAAACCTAACCATATACTGTCCAGGAGTGGGAATAATTTTTTCAAAATCATTATAATTACGGCCGCAGTGAAAGCGAAGACCGTATTAAAACACCCTTGGACTACTCCGGCCGAAATGGCAGATTACTTTAAAACTCGGTATTTCTGATGGATTTTTCGCTTTACTTAGGTTTTTTTTCGAAGAAACTTATTTTTTTCTTTTGGCTCATACATTTTCTTAAAAAATCAAATATTGATATAAAATACGCATCCATGGTTACAGCTCACGGCAGTATGTATATTTCTTTTATTTGCAGCAAACATTTTCTGGTGTTTCTTGGTTAAGCCTTATTTACACTTGAGGATCCTTTTTAATCGTACACTTAGGGGTATTTACACTAACCGGAACAAGCCGCTTTCCGCGGAAAAGTAACAAATCCAATAACTTTATTTGAGATCATGCGCGGGTAACAATAGCATTCCGCCTAGTGTAAACATAGCTTTAGGCAAATTAGGCTTTATGGAGAATTTTAGGCAAATAAGTTTGGATCTATTTTGTTCACATATATTTTGCATATATATATATATTATTCAAAACTATTGAAAAGCCGCTACAGTTTTGCACCATATGGTTCTTGTTATAAAATTATATCCATAGTGGGAGATGGGGGTTGCTTGATAAAACATAAGAAACAAGGCGTGATGTCAACAAAGGAAAGCAATACATGGCATTCCCAACAAAAGTTACAGGAGAAAGAATTAGTTACAATAACATACAGCACAAAATGAAAGATACATGATACATGTAAGCATATATCAAAGATTGTAGTTCAATCTTTGTGTACTCTATCAAATAAATATTTTTTAACTGAATCACGTACTGCTTTACCACGTTGGGTATTGTATGATTGCAAACGGTACAAGCTGTTGTGATGTTCACAGTTCTGGCAGCGCGGCTCATTTAACATTTCCATTTGAACTATATTATGGTGAATATCCACATTGTTTAATTCACAGAAATTATGCAGAACAAAACAACAATAAATCAGTTCGATGGCAAACTCCAGTTCTACATCTAAACATCTGTTAAGGATCCTCCATCGTCCTTTCAGTCGACCAAATGCACACTCGATCTGGTTTCGAACATGCCGTAAATGATTGTTGAAACACACCTCTTTTGGCGATGTGCAAGAGGCAAATTCCTTCATCACATTTGGCAGCAGTGGATATGCTGGATCACCAATTAGGAGTGGTGGCACACGAGCCAAACCAGGAACCAATTCCTGTAAACACGTGGGGAAGCTGCCAGACACGAACCTTTTTGAAATGACACTGTTAGCAAAACCTCTTGCATCATGGACACTGCCAGGCCACTTTATTTAAACATCAATGAAATACCCTTTCTCATCGCAGACAGCTTGGCAGTTAAGGGAGTATTTCATTTTATAACAAAAGTAGTCATATGGATTTTCTGAAGGTTTTTTAATTGGTATATGTGTCCCATCCACACAGCCAACAGCTTGGGGAAACTTAAATTTATTTTCAAAACGTAAACAAGCTTCCTTTATTTCTTCTGTTGTTGAAGGAAACCTTATCAATTCTGAGCCTAACATCATGTTTATGGCAGAACAAACAGAACGTAGCGACAAAGACAATGTAGCCAGTGACACACCAAACGTGTTGCAGGTCATACGTAATGAACCTTGATCTTTTAAATAATATAGGACCATTGCAACCCTCTTTTCAACTGAAATCGTATCAACACGAAATGATTCTTTATTAGGCTCAATGATAAGTCTGATCGAATCTACAAGTTTCATAAAAGTTACATAATCCATTCGAATATTTTTACACCATTCCTCTTCCAATAACTGTCCAGACAACAAATTCCGCCACCACATATCAGTACAACCAGGGTTCACCCAGTGTTTCCTCTTTCTAACATTAAGCCTATAAAAAGATTGATAATTTAATAAATAAACTCAAAAATTGTTATTTCTATATTATTTTCAATAATAAGAAACAACCACATCATCACTCACCTTTGCGAAACTTTTTTCAAATTTCTTCTCAGTTTTATTTGATCATCAATCGAATTTTGCAAACACATTTGTTGTTGATTTCGTAAACGTAGTAAATTTAAAATATTTTGCACATAAGTAGTTGTAGTTGCACCAATGGAACTTATCAGATGGGCTATCATAAAAACCAAATTACGAAGAACATGCTCTCTTGAAGGCGCCATTATAGATTTGTCGCAAGGAATAGGAACTAGGAACTAGTAGTCTATTGTTTAAAATTTAACTCGCCAAAACCGTATCGAAATTTCTCATGTAAACGGAACGCTAATTTCAAACCGGTTGGAATCTCAAACCGGTTTGAGTTCAGTACGGCCTCCATGTAAACCCACTCTAATTTTTAAATAATCTAGAAATTTACATTTTTTTCAGAAGCATTTTATAAGAAACATTATGATTTTCAACATTATAGATGACTTCCCAAGTGGCATAGTGTTTATAAATATTGGTGTTCTTTGCTCAATGATATACTCAATATTTCAACATAGAATATTAAAGATCAAATCATTGTCATCTACATTAGAGTAACATTAGGACTCAGGACCAGTTCTTGGTATGTAAAATTTAAAGTTTTAAATAAAAATAAATAATAAAAAAGTAAGAAAATTGAATTGAAAACTCTGTGCGATATTACAAGGAATGGTATTGTAAAGCAGGTAAAGGCAAGCAACCCAATTATAACAGAAGGAGAGTATAGACAGAGAGAAATTGACATGCAAACTAAAATGATTACACTATAATATGCACATCGAACATTTTTAATTATAATGAATGAATTATCGATGAAATATTTTATGAGTATATCCAAAGAAATGAGAACGCAATAAGGGAACTGAAACGTGATAAAAGTGAATAATGGTGTTGCGACTAGGGTCGAGGAGTGGCCAGGTAGGTGCTACCAACATGTGAATGTATGTATGTATCTTGGTTGGTAATTTAAAATGCTTTATACACATTGAAAAACTTTCTGTTTGTTTGTCTCTCCCAAGTGGTCATAAATGATAATTAGCACTTTATTTGTATTTTCTTAAATTTTTTTTGATTATATATAAGAAGTTTACACACACGGTGTGTATAAAGCTAGCTTGTAATAACCTATTAAAAACATTTTGAACGTCATCTATGACGTCACAGTGGTCGGCCAGTAACAAATCCCTAAAATATTCCCCAAACTTTTTGTCACCCCATCGCCAATGTCGCGGACCCCAAAAAACGTCAGTTATTCCTATTGTTTCTCGAGATAATTTTCCCTAAATTTTGCGTTCGATTTGGTCTATATCTTTATATCTTATGGTCTTGCTACTTGAATGAAAGTGCAAACAGAATGTGGAAACAGAAGAAATTACTCTCTTATAAAGTTTAAGCCAGTAGAAACAATGACACTGCTGTGAGTGAATTTCATTTGATTATTATTATAATGAATCAGTCTTGCGATGCATGTTATTTTCTGGAAAGCATCCATTGAAACATTTCTTAAGTTAGCAATTGTTAGTTTAGCAAATTATTGCCGGAAACTAAATTAAGTAACTTTTCCCAGCAACTTTTCGTTCCTTCTTACCTGAAAAAACAAGTTGGAGAGAGATTTGTATGAAGCTAATTACCTTCATGAAATCGTGAGAAAATATGCAGGTCTAATCTGATGTTTAAAAAAATAATATTGATTGCATAGATTCATAGTAGATGCCCCTTACAGAATAATAATCCGATAAATAAATAAATTGTAATCTCGTTTGTGAAGATATCCTTGATCAAAGGTTTTAGTGACGTTACAGCACCCCGTCCCTAACATTTTGCCCTAATCTTTTTGTAATCTCTTTTACTTCAGGTAAGACTGCACGAAATAGATCCGACAGAGGACATAGTGACATTCACGACATCTGACATCATAAAATATATCCGACATCTATCGTGTGCTTTGTACGTAATGTGGAATTGTATCTAATAAACGCCGTTGGACAGCGATGCTGCTTTTCTTCGTCATGTGTAGCTTTAACAGCGAAAATCTGACAAAATGAGAAATCGGAAAATATTTGTTTTAAATTTTGGTGGTAGAGTACCCCCATGATCAGACTTAAAAAAACAATGTGCTTCTCGAAAATCCCTACCTAACCCCAAAGTTTGGTTATAACTCAAATTTGAATAAAATATATCACAGTGTTGGGCTTTAGGGCTGGGCTTTCTCTCATGCAAAAATATTTCAAAAGTTTTGACAGCAAATTAATTTGCTAATGAATTAAATAGGATTAAATAACCAGAAGCATCTTGAAAATAGTGGACAGAAAATCCATAGTTTTTCTCTAATATTTCGACCTCTTTCGAAGTCATGATCAAAATTAATTCCCAAAATTAAGCGAAACTTGAAATCTTTTTCTACCATTTTAAAGTATTCAACAATACCTTGATATCTCATTTGCTAAAATCCGATAATAAGATCGGAAATGGCCTTCATTTAAAGTTTAAAGTGCAAATACTATCTATTAAACTACTATCCTTTAGTTTTATTTGAGTTTTATATATTTTATATTATATTTTATATATTATATTTTATATATTATATGAGTGTAAGAGTCATACAAGGAAAATATGTCGGATTCTCATAAATTGAACCTATTTCATCACAGGCCAGTGACGGATAACCCTAGGTCCGGCAGAAAAGTGGAGAAAGAGAACAGAGTCATGAAATTTCTATTAAACTTATAAAGTGTTGATTATGTTATTTGAACGTTTTTCTTTTATACTCTTAATGACCTTACTCTCCTCCACCTCTGGAGGCATTTCCATTTATAGACTCATTGCATCCAAATGGGTATTTTTGGGCTCGAAATTCCCTTAATAAACGTCAGATTTGACATGAGCATACTTGAATTTCCAGTATTTGTTTCTAAAAGTTTTTTTCTAAATGTACGGGTCCAGTATTTAAAGTATATTCCCTAGTCTCGCAGTTCTCTAGTCTCGCAGTTCCCTGGTCTTGCAGTCGTTAAGTTCTATTGGCTGCATTTTTAAGTTGAACTGAAGTTGAACATGATGGTATATAAATACTTTGGATTAGTTGAAACTTTTATCATGTGATCAAAAAGTGTGCAAAACAAAAATTGACTTTCAAAGAAAAAAAAATCAAAGGAAAGATCAAAGAAAAATTTGACTATAGGTTGTTATAATTGCTTCCTGCGCAGGAGACTTAATTCATCGTTGTTATCTTGTTAATTTGATTATAAGCAACAAACGTTCGTGACAGAATAACAGAACAAGCAGTAAGTTGGCATTTGTTTCCTCGTGGATATGGAGGGTGAAAAGGTAAAGTTCGTCGTCTTTTTTATTGAACGTTCTCGAATTTTTCTTGAAACAATAATCATAAAATGTATCATCATAGACAGAGCTGTGATTTGCATACCGAAAAGTTTTTACTGAAAACGATTCAGCAATTCAGTCTAAAGTAACAAATTCTATTCTTTTGACTGCCCAGGGCTATGTTAATTTAAAAGGTTTTGATTCAGAGGCTAATATCAGGAAGAAGTTTTGTGTCTATATGCTTAATTTTAGTTTACTTTATTAATAATATTTATACAGGATAAATATACATTATCGGGGAAAAAATCAGGAACATTGACGAATATTTTTTGCAAGTCTAAATTTTTCACCAACTTAAATTTTCCCAGATAAGGTATATAAAATCTGCTATCAATGTGTGTACTATTTATAAAAAATAGTACATTATACACATATCGAGTTTAAAAAAAGCTACCGAAAAGCTGGTCAGAGATAGAAAGATACAAGCAAGAAAAACTTAACAAACATTAAAGCAGAGATCGACATGAATCCCGTCAAACAAAAACTTAGCAGAAAAAATAAAATCAGAGATATGAAAAGAGAAAGATTAACAATAATATTATTTCTTTGTCTTGCGTGTTGAAAAGCATGAAAATCAAGCATAAATTATCGAGCAATATAAGTGTATTGTTTCCCGAAACAGAAGTCATTAGTTCAAATCTCAAAAGCTAATTATTACTAATTGTTACTAGTTATTACTAATTATTACTAATTATTACTAAGGTGACTTTAGATTATGTCTTTTCATCCGTTATGCATTATGTAATTTTTAAAAGTCTGTAAGCCGACATGTTTCGATTTAAATATTTCAAACACGACATCCTGGATCCTTTATGGGTTACCATCGGCGAACACTATGTGAAAACGCTTAGTGTTAGTTTACGGAGCGCCTAATGTCTTATGAAGATACCAAATGTTAAATACACTTGTTTTTACTTTGAAATTGTGGGTTTCTCTTTTCGTAATACTATGATCTCTATGATTAAACTGATACACCATTTTCCACGATTTCATGTAACAAAATTGCACGAAAACTTCGAACAACATTCCTCAACCCTCGAGAGATGAGACAAATATTTACAGTATGTTGGTGGAAACAAAGACCATTTCTTTGGAGAACTACACTAATGATATTTCCACAGACGTTTTGTGCAAAGTTAACACGAAAATTTCGACCAAGTTCTAAAAATAGTAATTGGAAACTTGTGTATTAAAGTATGTGTGAATAGCCTTCAAAAAGAAAATAGCTAGATGTAAACTTTTGCAGCAATAAAAGAAAAAGAACGTTTACCGTACTCTATTCGCATCGATGGCAGTTTCAGCAGATGCTCAGCGACGGATCTAGAGGGAGGCCTAAATTTGTGGAGGAGAATGTTAGCAATTAAATCAGAAAAGAAATACGAGCAAATAAGCACATTGGTGATAAAAACGGAAAACAGAAATTATGTTGATGTGCTCCTCCACAAATTGCAACTACCCTCGATCCGCCACTGAAAATATTCTTTTTGCAACAGCACACCTCATTTGGTGTCATAGTCATTAGAGAAATTCCCTGGTCTTGGACACGTGGCTTTATTTCGCACTCGTCACAGAATAGTAAATAATTACTTTGCTAGGTTGTAATAAGTCATGTGATCAAAGTGAGTGCAAGGTAAACTGTGAGTTCCCAGAGCAGGGAATTTTCAAATGACTATGTTGGTATGAAACTGGTTCCATTAAAATAATGTCAAATGAAGATTAGCAAAACAAATATCCATGAGGAGGGGTAGCAAGACATTTCAAAAGGCATTTAAAATTCGCGCATTTTAACTATCCAGAAGAAAAATAGATTTTAGAGTCTGCGTTCTTTCCGTATTTATTTTCTAACAACCCAAGTCTGGTTTGGTTACTAAGTTGATCGCGCGCGTGAGATGGTTTAGGTGCAATTTGTTCCACCGAATCGGATTCTTTGTTTCAAAAGACGTGGAGGTGCTTCCAGCTCCGAAAAACATTCGGAAATTCGGTGATTATTTTTCAACTAACTTTACTCAAAAGTTGGATTGACGAATTAGAAGGAATGATTATTAATAATATGAACCTCGATATGTTACAATGTATTAAAATATTATTGGACAAGTTAGATACTCGTTACAAGAGAAGTTCCCAAGGAGGTTTTAAAACTGAACACACACTGCAGGCCAAGCGCCACTAAAACTCAGGTTAATAAATTAAAGTGCATTTCGACAAATCAAATGCAACGTCAAAGTCATCAATAAAATGATGGACATCACTTTTTCGTAACGCTGCCCAGTTTTGACTGCGAGCTTTTGAGCAATGTGTTTATGAAAAACAGAGCATTCAGCACCTTGACTCCCATTGATGGAGAAAACTAATGGAATAAAAGTGCCGTGCTTTATATTCATAATTTGTGCGTTGTACTGCCGATTCTTTTCTTTATCGTGATTTTTCAAAATCTTTGCAGGAGCAAGGTGACTTTGAGAATCAGCGTTTGTATTCGTTATACAAATGTCAAAGTATGCGTTTTGACCTATACGCCAGACACTTCGACCACGCATATCAGGTCTCGATTCGTCACCTGTTAGACCAGTGATAATTTCGCCATTAACAGGTTGCATCTGTGGTTCACCCTCAACATCATTTTGAACTTGTTTCAAAAGTTCTGCTTCGTAGTCTTACACGTTGTTATGGCGCATTATAACGAATCCCCCCTCGTTTACAGTTAAGTGCATGGTTCACGTTGTATTGGTGGCCACATGGGCACTTTAAGGGGAGTCCACGAAGATCCTTTGCATAGCGAATGTTAACTGCATCTCGAAATTCACCTTTGTTAAGATTGAAACCATATTGTTCAAGTGGCAATACTGTCAACAAAGTGGATGCTCCTTTTTCCTTGGCCTCACTAACAGCTCTCTCGGTTTTTGCTGATAAACCCAATTCAATGTTTCTTGACTTTTCAGTTAAATACGTTTCGTTTCGTTTCTTCACATCAGTTTTTTATTTCATTTATCAGCACACTTTCGGGTATGTTATCTCCTTGAGCTATTATAATGGCTACAAGTGGTGCAGTTATGGTTTTCGATGGCTCATAATGTTTTTGAGCACATTCCGTCAGCACTGGTATTCCTAATCCTCCATATCTAATAAGTAATGAGTGCAAAGTTCTATCATCTTCCGTAATTAATGATTCAAGTAACGTTGGTAAAAACGTATTGGTAATAGTATCGTCCATGGGTTTCAAAAACACTTCTATTTCAGGCAGTGTACTTTTCTACTCAAATTTATGTACTTCTCCATGGATAAATGCTGCGTATGCGGCTTGAGGCTGTGACTTTGCAAACTCAGACAATTTGTCTATTTCTGCACACCACTATTATCTTCTGACTTGCATACTGTGCACAAAAAGTTTCACTTCCGATTGACGCTCCAAGGTGACGTTGTCCTTCAGATGTAATTTTGTTCCTGTGTTCTCGAATAGATTGTGAGTTATCTGTTTGGATTGATAACTTTTAAGTATAAGTTTAAGTCATGGCTTGCTTTGGTTGACATAATATCCAAATTTCTTTCCCTGTGTGATAAGATCGTCCCACCATCCTCTTAAGTTAGTGAGTGTTCCTGCATCAGCGATATCATCAGCGAGACAAACCTGCTTTACTTTTGGTCTTGTTATTCTTAACGATTGTAGAAGTGGTGATGTGCCAATTACATAGAACGACATGGCAAGGTTATCTCTCTGTGTAGTTCCTTCAGTGGACAATATAACGTCCTTTCCAAGAATTATCATGCGTGATGGCCTGTAAGTGTTGATTAAAACTTTGGCAAAATGTGGACATAGTACTTGGACATTAAGTGATCCTGCTAAACGATTTAACGAATTAAATGCGTTACTGGCATCAACAAGAATTACGGCTTCCGTGTCTTCATGATCGAAAATCGGTTGAAATCGATTGAAGAGGACCAGCTGCATCCTGAAAGTCAGACTTAATGACAAAAGTTAGATTTCTGAATTCGTGGAACAGATATCTCATTAAATATTGATGCAATTGAGTTGCCATTTCGTGGAATGAGCGAAGAGATATTTTTGGCTCCATTATCCAGCCGAACAGTGAAACGTCTAATCTGTCCAAAGTTGACCAATTTCAGGAAATACGAAATTTTATGGTCATAAATTTCTTCAATTGGATTTTTGTGCAAATTTTCGTCTCTCATCCCACGCTTCGACCTCTTATTCACGAGATGCCGAAAACATTCTTTCTCAACATATATTGACGCAACCTGTTAAGTCACATAAATAGAAGCTGAAAAATGCAATTTTGGTAATTTTTGAATTTTTGGGGGCGTTCTTCCTTAAGATAATTAGAATTGTTTGGAAATTAAAAATGGGCTATGCTATTTTCTATCACGGCAATAACTGTTTCCCTGATGTACATCTTTGAAAATTCAATTAAGTCCGCGGTCATATTTTATATGACATATACCATATGATCCTATAAATCGGATGTAGTAACATACACACACACACACACACATGAAAGTACTTCAGGTAAGACTGCACGAAACAGATCCGAGAGAGGACATAGTGACATTCACGACATCTGACATCATAAAATATATCCGACATCTATCGTGTGTTTTGTACGTAATGTGGAATAATAATTGTACATAATAAACGCCGTTGAACTGAAGTGATGTTGCTTATCCTCGTCATGTGTAGTTTTAACGGCGAAAATTTTGTGTCTATATGCTTAATTTTAGTTTACTTTATTAATAATATTTACCATACCAATGATCCTATAAATCGGATGTAGTAACATACCTCATTTGATAGAATAATCACACAATCACATGTATATGATCCAATTTTTTAAAGATAAGACCTGTTCCATTTCTTCATATATCTATACCGTAATTATGGGAATTAGCGCAGCGGCGCTTATTTCAAAACTCGATTTTTAGATGTGGCGCTTATTCAAGGGCGGCGCCTATTCATTTTTGAAGTTTCCAATGCAAATATACTTACAGCACACATGCTATTTGGTGCTGTTCAATAAGAAAACGACCAAAATCCCGCTGAAAAATATGAGATTATTTCAAGTAATCTAGTATTATATTTATATTTTTCGTAATAAACGCCGCATTCAATTATATTGTTTTTGTAAAAGTGTTGCAGTTTGCAATATTTTGCGGCGGTTATTTGAGGGAGCGCTTATTACGAATTTCCATCTCACATGCAGCGCTTAGTCGAGGGCGGTACTAATTCGAGGGCGGCGCTTAATTTGAATAATTATGGTATGAACATATAAAATCTGTGTTCCATTGAAATCGGCTTCTACACATACAGAACATTCTTTAATGTTTGTGGCGAATCAGGTCTGAATTTTTCATTGTTTTCAAGATTTCATTTTGTGACATAAAGTGTTGTGAAATGTTTCAGGTTTGTTAGGTCAGCCCCTTGTGAAAATACAGATTAAAAACCAAAATCAACATACAATTTCTCTGTTTCAGCCGGTTCCCCTTAAGTTACAACAAGCACTGTGAAAAGCATTTTAATCTCAGCCTCCCGGAAAAATATCCGCCTATCCGCCCTGTGTGTAAAGGACTGCAAGTTTGTTGGCTGAGAGTAATATATATATTAGTGATATATTTCATGTGAATTTGTTTCTGCTGGTCAGTCTGCTTATTTGGCATTTTCAGTACGAATTTTATGGAACTTCGAGAATTATTGTCTCACTGATATAAAAATTAAGCGAAGGGACAATTGCAAATCTCATGCTATCTTTACAAAACATTTTATCCTACATTTTGTTTATTTCAGCAATATTAACTTTTCAAACATGTCGTTATCCCTTAATGATTTGCTGCTCTTATTTTTGTCAAAATAATATATGGTACATCATATATGGTACATCATATATGGTACATCATATGTGGTAAATCACATGTGGTACATCATATGTGGTACATCATTAACAGTTCTTCCTAGGATACCCAAATTCTTTCTTCAACATTGTTGCATTTGCCTTAAATAACGGTGCTAATATTTTCCATAGGAAACACTCGGAAGAGGCAATATTGAAAATTTGCCGAAATGGTTGGTTGATCCCCTACCTAAAAATATTGGAAAGCCAGTGGTACAGAAACTTGGCACATGGACAGAGATACGTCTCTTTATCTCATCTACGTTTGTTGACACGCATGCAGAAAGAGATATTTTGGTAAAACACGTTATCCCTAATGTTAATAGAAAATTGGCCAAGCGTTTCATTCGCGTTGTTCCAGTAGATTTGCGTTGGGGTGTTCTTGCTGAAGAAAGCAAAGATTGTAAAACCATACAAAAGACTTGTCTAAATCAAATTGATAAATGCAGACAATCAAAAACAGAAACACCGTGGTTCATTGGGTTACGAACACAGAGATATGGATGGGTCCAAGACAAATTGATGCCAAGTCGTGAGTTTGAAAATCCAGATCTTTATTCATAGATTGATAAGTGGAACAAAAACGTCAGCATTACTTCCCTTGAATGCATGCATGCTGCACAAGTTCCTAAGGAGCTTCCAGCCTTTCCAACTGTTTTCTTCTATGAGAGAGTTCTTGACAATCCGGAAAACATTGAAGAAAACCTAAAGTGGCTGTTTGAATTTGAGTACGTTACACCTAACACCCTTCTTGACCCTGAGATACGACTTCAATATGCTATGAATGAAGAGGCCGAGACGTACAAAACAGACCAAACCGAATTAAATCGTGATCTGAAGGATTTACCTTACGCAAAGTATAGGAAGTATAATTGCCATTACAACAAAAGGAGAGCTCGCTTTACTAAGAAAATAGAGAATGCTAAAAGTTTTGGCGTTGCTTATGTTGATGGCCTTCAGCAATTCCAAAAACAAGTTGAAGAAGATCTTTTAAAAGCCATTGACAGGAACTTTGAAAAGGCTGCTGCCGACAAAGTATCAAAACATCAACTTGAAAATATTCAACATGAAATTAACATCCATGACAAGGCTTCCGTTTTTGTTGGGCGAAAACAGCTGTTGGAAACTGGATTGGCTTATTGCTCCACCAAATGGCCAGACAGTAATCACAATGTTATGATCATTCATGGCAATCCCGGGTGCGGAAAGTCTGGGTTGCTATCTGCAATTTCGGCAAAATGCCTGACAAAGTCACCAGAGAATGGAGACTTTCTATTTACACACGTTGTCGATTCTTGCCCTGGTTCAAACATACTGGAACAAATGCTGAAAAGGCTTCAGCTACATTTACAAGAATTTCGTAGAAATCTTGGTGAAGAATTGCCATTAGAATTCTCAGCTTCCGCCAGTAACTTGAAAGAGGAATATCACAAATTTCTTGAAGAAAGTGCAAGTAAATATCCAGATAAAATATTTCTGGTGATCATTGATGCAGTCAATCAGTTTCACAAGTCGCTTCAAGCTTGGACAATGTGGTGGTTACCAGGTCAATCATGCCCAAGAAATGTTCGTTTTATGATTACTACGTTAAATGAAGAAAACTCCACATTTGATAACGCTCGTAAAGTATCTCCTAATGCTGTATGCGTTCCAGTAAAAGACATGTCTGACAAAGATCTTCAGGAAATGGTAACAGCAACTTTGGCAAGATTTCATAAGAAATTAACAATCACTAATGATTTGAAGGTAGGAAATCAGATGGAACTACTTATATCAAAGAATAAATCTCCACTGTACATCATAGCCGCTTGCGAGGCTCTACGAAAATTTGGCATTTTTGAAACTATTTCTGAATACATAGAAAAACTTCCAACAAAAGTTACGGATCTCTTTGGGTTTTTGCTAGATGAATGGAGTAAGGAGTACGGAACAGAAATCGTTGAAGATATTGCTGGATTCCTTTACGTTTCAAGAGATGGCTTGCTAGAAAATGAAATTAATGACCTGTTGCGCTTTAAGGAAAATGCATTAAAAGGCTCTAATGAATTTTATTACCAATCATCTTTCAGTCAATTGTATGGTTCACTCAGCAGTTTTCTATCTACTGGTGGTGGTGGATACTTACGTTTTTTCCATGATCAACTTAAGTACACTGTAAAGGAAAAGTACTTTGGCGCATCGAATATTGAGCAAAAGTTTCATGATTGGCTATCAAAGTTTTATTGCGATGTAATAAAAGAACAGATCAAGGAAAACCCTACAAAAGAAACATGTGCATGCTATGAACATGCACTCCAGCAAATTGTATATCATCAATTGCAATCCGCTTTACCGAATGAATCATTATCCGATTTGTCTCTTACTCTCCGAAATATATATTTTGTGAGGGAACGTGTGATTCACAACCAAGTACATGATTTGAACAAAGAGTACATGGATGCCATTCAAAGAAGCAATAACGAGGAAGACATTCTGGCATTAAAAGAATGGGCTTCGTTTGCTCAGTTATACGCATCAGCCATCTTTGAACTCCCTGAATTCTGCTACAACATGGCGATCAATCAAGGTGTTACTTCTATAGTAAGAGTGGACACTGAACGATTACCAACACCAGAATGCAGATCTGGCTATCCATTAATTTGGTCGAATAAACCCAATACAATTGACCCGATGGTTGTAACATACACTTGGCCAAATGAATCGATCCGTTTTCTTACTGATTGCGTTGCAAGCACACCTGCAGGCGATATTTGCTGTGCTGTTAATGGGGAAAAAGCTGTGGTATTTGATCAGAGTAGTGGTGAATTATTGCACGAATTGAAAGTTAAAGGCCACTCTTTAGCTTTATCTTCAGACTTTGCAACACTTTGGATCGGAGGCACTGAAGGGTTGGTTTCTCTTTGGGATGTTAAAACAGGCACATTAATATCAAGGTTGACAGATCACTTGGATGGTTGCATTGTATGGTTAGAATTTATCGATGACATGTTGGCATGTGGAACTGGATCAAATCGAGAAGCAATTTTATGTGGCAGGCTGGGAGATATTTCACATATAGCCTTATTCGATGTTGAAGGGAAATGTATTTCAAAAAAATGGAGCACGGAATCACCAGGGTTTTGCTTTTGTTATCATAAAACGCAAAAGCTGATTTTTTCTGGTCATAGAGGGTTTATAAAATGCTGGAATTTAGCAGGAGATTTGCAATTTACTCTATCTGATGCTGGTGATGGTGTATTAAGTTTATGCTCACATCCTACAAAAGATACACTTTTATCAGGATCGGAGGATTCAAATATCAGGCAATGGTCAATTGTAAATAAAGAACTATTGCATTCGTTTTTGGATAGTGGACCTTCGTTTATAGGAAATTGGGATGTTAAATACGATGCTGCAGGGAAACGTATTTTATCTGCTTCAGATAATTGCACTTTAAGGATATACTGTTTGAATGGAGTTCTTCGAGATGAATTAAAAGGTTCTCCTGATATCATAACTAAGATTTCACTTGTACCGGGTATGTATCTTGTATACCAATTCACTTTTTTTTAGGTCTAACATTATGAAATGGTACACGCTGACCACTGATTTTATCACCTGTATAATCGAATCTATAAACACTGTTTGATATTTAAAGGAGAACTGAGGGCAAAGTAACAACTTTATCTTAAAATGAACATTTCTCCGTAGGCCTAACAACATTTTTCTGATCATATATTATATGATATGTATGTATATAAAAAATGTACTTTATCTTTTATACCATGAACAAGTAAAACATATTTTAATCAACATTATACATAAAATAATTGACAGCATAGCAAATCGCTAGCTTTTTATTATGCACACTCTATAGCGTGAATGAGCGCATTTATAACATTCGCATCAGTGACGTCACCAACATTGAAAACCTTAAAATTTTAAAGCCTTATAACTTCCGCAAATCCAAACAAAATAATGCAAAATTTTGTACAATGATTTATTTTTATTATCATAACCGTTTTATGAAAAAACCGAACGCTTAAATTTGCCCTGGATGATTGGCATATCTTTCTTCTTGGTTTACAAACAGATTCAAGATTTGAGGGGTTTAAGGCAGTTGGGAATTTTGCCAATTATTATATTCAACATTATGACGTTGTTTTGTGATTTCACAGAAAGCAACCAAGTGTTAACAGCTGATACGTCTGGCAGGATGATTTTATGGAATTTGCCACCTTTGGATGAACAGAAAGTCAAGGAGTGCCATAATATGGTAAGTTTCTGGTAGCTACGTTTCTGTCTCCAGAATTGCAATATCAACTTAATTTATAAAATTTTAACTCTTTGTTAATATCATAGGTCATGTGGTGTGAATTTTTGCCAGGAGGTGACCAGTATGTTACTGTCTCGGAAGATTCTTTCGGGATGATGTCTCTCCGTACATGGGATACAAGCACACATAAAGTTACAAAACATAAAGTTATAAAACATTTTGAGAAACATTTATTTGTTGTCATGTATCATGTGTCAGGAGGGTATATTTGTATTAAAATGGACAGGGAAGTTTGCTTGTATTCAGTTCCTGAATTGGCCTTCTGTCATTCCTTTCGAGGTATCTCCTCATTTTAATCTTCCATTTCTCTCTTTACAATTATAAAGGAATATATCAATATTTCACTTATAAATTCATTTTCATATATTTTTGTAGCTCTAAATAGTGTTGAACACGAACGCAGTTTTAGTATAATCGAAATGTGTGACTTGAAAATATCACCAGATGGATCGAAGCTCCTAGTTATGGTAGAGATATCATTTGAAAGATACACAACTAATGCAATCGTTTTTGATATAACTGAAATCAAGAAGCCCAAACAACATGTTATTTACAGGTGGGTTCGCCAATTTGGATAGAATAAGGTCATACCATTAATTGCGCTTCTGATTCGAAAATCTTCTTAAAAGTGAAACAAATACAGAAGAAATAGAATTTCAAGATGATGACAGATTGGAGAAGTGTATGGGAGTGCAGTTTGCTAATTCAGAGCTTATAAGAGCGTTTGTTAAAGACGGGGTAAAGAACATGTGTTAATGTTAATGTTGAGATTTGACTGTCATTAAAACAATGTGTTCATGATACCTAAACAACAAATTTTACTTCAAGTGATATTTGTATTTCTGATGTAAAACTGGTGAGCTATTGTCTACATTTTAGGGACACTGATTGCGGCCATTATTGCGACATTCATTCTGATAGCATCCAAGCAGTGACGTCCGGAGGAAGAGTGACAGCGGTTTGGAACATTGTTACAGGAGAAACACTTTATCGTCTCAGGGAATGTCTACGTGCCAAATTTTTTTTAAGCACACAAAGAATTTTCTGCTATGGACCGAATCCAGGTATTGAATTGTTGACAACAGAGCCTTTCATCTGTTACATCACTTTTGTTCTCTCTATGCTAAACTCGTTTGCATGTTCTATTTTTGTCACGCCATGGAAAACACATCGTATCCCTTATCAGGAAAAAATAATTCGGGGTAAAAATATATCGGGTAAAATCTTATAATCATATCGAATTTAAATTTGTAAAAATGGCTCTCGCAACTGTCTTGGTAGCACTTTAATCATATAAAACGAAGGAAAGTCATAAATAAAATGTGATTCACCGGAGAGTATTTTAAAGTGTAGAGGCTTTGATGAAAAGGCGGATACCCAAAAGCGTTCAACATTTAGCTGGTGGTGTAGTAGTATAGTATAACTGGTGTGTTTATAGCACTTAAAATTAGCTAAAATTCTAAACCTCTTTTCTTAGTTTATCGATCAAACATTTAGTTTTCACACATCGAGTATATTGTTATCCGAGTATTCAACGACTACTTTCTTAGCGCCGTCCTAGTTGCCGTCGTAGATGCTAAAAGTTCCTAATAGAAATCAAGCAACGTGTAGTCCACACAACAAAATAAATTATGAAACTTGATAACCAATGACAAAGCAGGAATAAGTAATTATGATTTTTTTGGAACGATTTTTGTTAAGATCGTGGAGTTTTAAGAAGTAGTTTGTATTATGTCACTGTAATGGCAGTAACACGGTTATTTCAAAAGAATTTCAGAAGTTGTGTCTCTAGGTTCATCCTCTTAGGTTTAAATCAATAAAAAGACATTCGTTTTTTTTTCAATACTTAGAGTTTCATAATTTGTGCAATATTCAGTAAAGTTTTAACTGAAGATATTTTAACTCTAAAATAATCAGGCTTCTAAAAGCATGCAAGCACACTGAGCACGTAAGCACGTAAGCACGGAATTTAACAGACTCTTCCATTCTACACTCTTCAGAAGCCAAAATATTTCAAAAATAAAACACCTTTATAAATAGATCCACCGCTGAATAATTAAAAACTCTCTTTCCTCATAACAAAATATAATGTATTTGTCACACAACCATGGAAACGAAAAAAGTGACATACCCACGCGATCATCTAACATAGTTTAAAGCCGAATCTCCACTAGGCGGAAAATGTAGCGGCGGGCGACTTTTTCCGCTGCTCCACATGCACAGTAGACTACATTGCGCAATAATTAACGATGTCGCGGCGGAAAAAGTTGAGAGGCGAATAGTAGAAACAAGTTCTACTATTCGCCTCTCGACATTTTCCGCTCGCAAAGAAAATGCCTTTTTTTTGCTAAGGTAAGCAATTATTCATAGAAAAACAAGATGGCCTACGAATCAGACAACACGTTTGGTCGTGGTGATGCTGTTAATTTTTTTAATTTAAATGCTTTGATTGGGGCTTCCCAAATGGTAGGAGCAAGTGATTCACAAGAAAATTATGAGGAGCCCATTGTACCTGATGAAGATTGTTTTGATAAAGAAGCTTTCATCGAAGCGTTACGAGGTTACAGATGTCTTTGGGACACAAATGATAGTAATTACAAGAATAGAAACATGAAAGCGAATGCATGGAAAAAGCTTTCGGACATATTTCAGCAAGATGGTCAGTACTCTATTTTTAATCGTAATTTTTGACAAATAAATGCATATAAATGGTTTCATAATTTCAAATGTCTTCCATTGTTTGTAATTAATGCATTGTTTATCCAAATATCACAAAACAAAGCTTGAAGTTTAAAGTTTGAAGCTGGCTTGATAGTCATCCTATCATACTTTTCATATTTATTATGAAGATGGAGTGTAACTATCTGTAAATAATACGAGAATACAGATAGAATGAAACTACTGAATTCAGGAATTTGTTTACAGCCAAAGTTGTTTGAATAAATTGAACTTAATAGCTATTTATTTTTTATGTTTCAGTCATATTTCTCCAAAAAACATTAAAGAATCTCAAGGATAATTTAAAAAGATGCCTTGATAGAAGACAAGCACTAACTAGATCTGGTGCTGCTCATTCAACGTTGCCAACATGTAAATACTTTGATCAAATGGCTTTTTTGCATGAACGGAGTGCAAACAAACCGACGGATAGTAATGTGACATTGCCATTGCAATTTCCAGCTCAAGGATTGCAGTCTACAACTCAAGACTTACAGTCTGCAACTCAACAAACAGACTTCTAATCACCACTACTATCAGCAAATCCTTCACCTATTTCTTCTGCACATTCTCCAAGTTCTATTTGCAGTGATGCTCCTTTAAAATCACCACCCCTGAAGAGGCGAAGTGCTTTCAAAAGAAAGAGTCAAACAACAATGTCAGATTACAACAGTGATCCATTTTTGAGCCATTTAAAAGATATGAACAATGAAATAATTAACTCTGTCAATGAGAAAAGCCAACCAGTTGTTGTTGATGAAGCTACATGATATTGCAACAGTATTATTCCAGTTTTAAGTGGATTTTCAAAATGAAAAATGAGAATGGCAAAACTAAAAATAGACGAGCTCCTCTATGACATTGAGTTTGGAGATCAATATGTTGATTTATAGGATATTTATATGTATTTCTTAATAAACAGAAGATATATACGTATTTTCAACATGATCCTGTTGCCAATACTTTTACTTGAAAATCAGTTGCTAATATACCAAAAATTATGTCATGAAACCCTTGATACTTAAAAGGTACAATGACGAAACTAGGAATAGTGTGACATATGAAGAATTAATTACCAATATGTTCAAGAAATTTTTAGTTCTATAGTGATATCTTCTATTCGTCAACAATAATTAATCAACTCTGAAAAATACGGAATATAATAGAGAAATGATTTTGCTTTGATTTTAATTCAAAATATGTATTTCTGACTGATATATTAATTCTTCATGTTTCTGTAAGTCCATCATATCTTATGTTTCTCAACAAGTGTGCACATGAAATAAAACTAGTTTATGTTTAACAATTAGAATTAAGTACATGTTTTACAGCTACTTTGCTCTATTAACATAATCCCACTGCCACTCAACTGCGCCTTCGTTATTGAAATAATCTTTGAATTTATCTCTAACCAATTTTGCTTCACCAGTGTAATTATTTGAGGCTCTTGCATTAATAGTTGACAGTCCGTTTATGTTAGCTTCATCTCGTCTCCATTCTCCTAGTTGTAACCCATTAGGATCTTCCCGGTCAACATAATTTATAGGGCAATAGCTGTAGTCATCGAGAGTGTTATTTTCGGTCATGAGAAAATTGTGTAATACAACGGCAGCTTTCGTAATTTCTTTTACCTTTTCTACTTTAGCAATAATAGGGCGGTGAAATACCCGAAACCTACTTGCCATAATGCCGAACGCGTTTTCAATTACCCTTCTTGCTCGACTCAGCCTATAGTTAAAAACCAACTTATCTGTTGATAAATTTGTGAATGGATAGGGTTTCAACATGTGCCTTTTGAGACCAAAAGCGTCATCAGCTACGAAAACGTAAGGAAGTATTTTTTCACTTCCATTTAGTTTGCTATCATTAGGAATATTAAGAAGATTATTTTCAATGCCGAAACCCAAGTGGCTATTGTTATACACACTTCCATCACTTTGTCTTCCACTATCGCCGATATCAACTAATGTGAATCGGTACTTTGCGTCACAAACGGCCATTAGCACTATACTGTGACTTTTTTTGTAGTTAAAGTAACTTGAGGACGAACGAGAGGAGCGAACATTACAACATGTTTTCCATCAATAGCACCTATTGCGTTGGGAAAGTTCCATCTCGCCTCGAATTCGTCGGATTTTTGTTTCCATTCCTCAATGCTACGTGGGGGCTTGATATATTCTCCCAGCACATTCCACATAACAGAACAAGTTTCATGAATAATCTGACCAACAGTTGTTGGACTCATTCTGTAGCTAGCTGCAATCGAACTATGGGCATCACCAGTCGTGAGATAACGTAACGTGACAGCGAGTCTTTGGCCAGCTGAAATTGGTTCTCGCATTTTCGTTAACCTTTTAGCAATGCTTGGACCTACATATCCAAGAAGTTTCTCTAATGTTCTCGGTGACATGCGAAAATAATTGAAAAACATTTCATGATCATGAAGCCTCATATTTCGTATGAGATTGTAATATTCACCCTTGGCATTCCGTTCAAGGTATATCTTTCGAACCCAAAAACGTCTTCTTGTTGAGCTTGCTTTCCTCTTCTTTAGACAAATAGTTCGATAAATGAAAGCACTTCTTAAAAAAAGTAAGTAGCGTATCTTCGATAATCGATTCATGTTGTTTATGTTTGATTCAAAGTAGCGCTCTTTTTAAAATTTAGTGGAGATTAAACTGTCATTCCGCCGCGGAAAATGTCGAGGCGGAAAAAGTCGCCCGCTGCGACATTTTCCGCCTAGTGGAGATTCGGCTTAAAAGTCGCGTGTCAGCGATTTTAAAATAATTATTCCGTTCAAAAATTATTATGCAAAGAAAAAATTTATGCTAGTAAAGAAAAAATGAACATATTTTTTGAACGATGGAATTATTTAAAAATGGTGACGCACGATTTTAGTTTAAAATTCATTTTCAAATTAAATACAGTAGACAACCAGTAGACAGGAGAATGAAAATGGTAGCTTTATAACTTTTATAACTTTATAATTTTCCAAAATATATTTATTTTTACATGGGAATCTTATTCCATTATTTAAAGTAAGAAATAAGCCACATGATGTTTAAGTTCTTTCTCCTTCTGTTTTATACCTTCATTATTTGATCTGTGTTACCATTCGAAGAAAAAAGGGTCGGATTAAAAGGTTATCAGAACGTAAGGGTAGATAGAATAATAACATTTTTTGTCTAGGGGAGTCCATTTACTCCTTAAATTTTCCTTTTCCCAACATGACAAGTTTTCTTTTCAGGAAAAGCTGTATCCCTAAAATTACTATTTTACCCAGTTTAAATCGTGAGCCTGAATCCGGGCACATTCACAAAAATTAGAAAGCATTAAAAATCGCCACTGAAGCCCATAAACATAGAAACGGTGGATCGGTTTATCACGCAATGGAACGTCGTTATTGTAATGTGATTTGAAACGAAATAAACCAAGAGCCTCAAGGCTTGAAGGTCAGTGCTAACTTAGACCTAGTTCATTTTTGGAAATAGGGTAGGCCCTGTAATCACACTGACGACGATCTTTGGGTTAACATCATTCGCAACGCTACTATCATGGATAAAAAGTCCTGGTAAAAAATGCTACATTTTGTCCATTCTTGAATATATTTATATTGTTTGTCAGTCTAGTATTCATAATATATAATTAGAGTTTATCATGTCATAGACCGGTTGTTTTTGTTTGCGACGTTTCGACAGTTACTACTGTCATCATCGGGCGTTTGTAAATGAATGATGTAAAGTTTATATATGTTTTCAGTAGGATCGAAATTAGGATCGAAATTATTTCGGACCTGGAAGGAAGCAATGTCAATATTTCGGACCTGGAAGGAAGCAATGTCAATAATTTGATTGGGAGAATAGAAAGATCCTTGATAGGGAAAAAGGATGGACTGCTCGAAAAGTCAAAGAGACTATATACAGTGTCAAAAATAATTCCAGTATTAATAGTACATCGTATAATGTTCCTGCGATATGGTTTCCAGCTCTACGCAAAACAAATTATTGACATTGCTTCCTTCCAGGTCCGAAATATTGACATTGCTTCCTTCCAGGTCCGAAATAATTTCGATCCTAATTTCGATCCTACTGAAAACATATATAAACTTTACATCATTCATTTACAAACGCCCGATGATGACAGTAGTAACTGTCGAAACGTCGCAAACAAAAACAACCGGTCTATGACATGATAAACTCTAATTATATATTGTCCATTCTTGTGTTATATTTTTAATCAGTAAACTGTAGAGGAATGAGGAAAAATAATTAAAATAAGAATAGAGCTGCAAGACTAACAAAAATATCTAAGACAATACAAATATTAGGATAAATGGAATTTCTAAGAACGATTTCTCAACTCGTCCATTGTAAGAATGGCTCACATGGAAAACATTCAAATATTTATAAGAAAAGTGATTCAACGGGACAGAAGAATCGCTTCTTATGAATTTAAAATGATAAATGAAGTTATAAGGTCATTTGCAGTAAATACGAACATGACATCTTGTGTTTTATTAAAAAAAGACATAAATTGAACTTATTAGTATTTTTCTGGTTTTCTGGCTACTTATTCGAGAGTTTTCAGGATCCTATTTTATCAGGGTTCGGTATTTCGAGGGTCCAAGGGTCCACACCTCCGGATCCGGTAAGTCGATTATGCTGAAGGAGAACAGGAATTCATTATTTTATTATTAAGTTGGGATGTTGTTTAAGAGGTACTAAAAAGTGCTAAAAAAGAAATAACAGTATTTTGAGATATTAAATTAAACAAAAACAAATCAATGAAAATGCATTTTCCATAATATCATATTTCCTTGTGTAAGCTGGTCATCCATAAAAGTCAATGTAGGTCCTATAGTAGGTCCACTTCATTGCAAAATACATTAAAAACTGTACTCAAACATTATCAGAATACTTGCAAATAAATTAAATCAAAGCATTTTATTATATTCAAGTAAGTTTCTGTCTTCTTCACTTCACCTCCACTCCACGTTTAAAAACGTTATCCAAAAAACGGAACTTTCACGCCATTTTTAAACCCGTTTTCTTGAGAAAACCAATTACAGATCGAATTTAGGGGAAATCGTTGTGGAAACAGCAAAGAAAGAATCGATATTTAGAACCGATATTTAGAAGGGTGTTACGAACGGGCGCAGAGAACTGCAACATTACAGACACACAGAACCACACGGGCAAATGAAAAGTCAGATGCCTAACGCTGACCAATAAATGTATACAAAGTAATAATGGCATATTAATAAGAGTGAATTTTTTGTCAGAATTTCAACAGTTTTAACCAAATAATTTTAATCCACATTGCATTTTTAGGGCATAACAAACCTATGTGGTGTATACGTGATTTGAAAGAAGACAGAAACATCATGACCTTTTACCCTAGTATAAGAGAAGATTACAGTGTCAATAATGTATGTTTATATGAGAACGAATCGTTAATAGTAACAGCTGGTGATGATGGTACAATTCGTATGTTTGATACGACATCGGGCAAATGTGTTTATGGTTTCTTCCATTCTCAAGCAGTAGAATACACATCTCTTGCTATTCATCCGTCAAATAAATTGATTTTAGCAGCAAATGAGAATGGAAATCTTTATGCATTGAAAGCACAACAATATTGCAAAACGGATTGAACTGATTTATATGTTTTTTATTAAATTATGTTTTATTGTTTTTATGAGCGATGTAAAGGGATGAGTGCTTAATGTTTATCCTGAATTAAAGGGTAGGCGCTTATGAAGTCAGGGCACTTAATTGCGTCGTAGTGGATTATTTAATAATACCTACATTCTGACCCTGGAAGATAGACCTGGAAGATAGACCTGGAAGATAGACCTGGGGAATACGCCTTTCCTAAATTTCAGTTTAAACGACATATTTTTGTCAAACGAGGCGGGAGAATAGTTTGACAAAATATCGACATTTAGGAAACGTGTATCGGCTGTTGAAAAATCCCTTCAAAATAAAAGGGTTTCGTAACTCATGATCTCAGTTCTCTTAATTGTTTGTGAAAATTAATCGAGATACGTTTTCAACGTGTGTTATTATAACAAGTGTGGAAGAATCATGAGTATATTCCAACAACTAATTCGTTTTGTAAATTTTATTTATTTCCCGGTTTTTTTATTCCCGTGGAACAACTAATTCTTTTTGTAAGTTTTTTTCATTGTGAAGGAATATTTTATCGTGGCTCATTTGGATAAAAATGCTGCCTTCTGCAAAAAACGCAGGGAATGTCTCGGCTACGTATGTTTTTGGTCTGAAGAACGCTGCCGCCCTTTTCCTCCAGTTCAGCTTAACAATTGTCAGGACCAGACAACGAAGACTTAAGAAAAATCATTATTTGAGTAGTAATGACCAGAACGTCAAAGACGATAGCAAGTAGCGCGACCGCGTCTTCAAATCAAAACAGGTGGTCAAAAACAGGGTGGAATTAACAGCCATGTTTTATGAAGTGCGTAGGTGTTGTTCTGCGACGACTTTCGTCGCATGCGTTGCAAAATGTTCCATTTTGACAAATTTTGGAAAGAAGAGACAGCGTACACTTTAAGTCAAAAAGGTTGAATTTGAAATTTCTACAATAGAACATACATTTCTGATTATGTACTCCCCATAGCAATATGAAAGCATATATGATACAATATATATGGTTGCTCATTTGGAGCAATATTCAACGTAGATATTTTTATTCAACGTATGATATTTATATTCAACGAATGATATGTATTAGTTATCGCACAATGGCGAGTGCAATATGGCGAATATTTTTCGAGTTTCTTATATTGTTGCTGTTATTTCACAAGCCTTTAGGCGAAGATATGAAGAAATCAGGGATTTTCCAAAAGGTACATAAGATGAAGCGAATCAAAAAATTGTCACAAATCCAATGAAACGCGTACCACGGTTATATTTCTTTAGAATTCATGAACAATATAGCTTTCTGTTTCAGCTTTGTTTTGGTAGCGTATATTGTAAGATCAAAGTAGATATGCATTCTAGCATTATAAAATAAAATATGATTTCGTAGTTTTAATAAAATTGAAGCTGTAAGTATTAAAGACCTGTCAAAACTCATTTCCTTTGCAATTTTTTCGCATGTCATTTCAAGAAATTTATACAGATATTTTTCTAAATTTTAGTTTTTTCTAAGGAAATATTTCTTATTTGCTTTGAGCGACATTTACATCTACAAATAAATCAGGGGTGAATATAGTATAGAGAAAACTGTTGCATCTCTTCAGTTGCACAGAGATATAATTTACTTTTTCCGCACATACGCTTCAAACCCAAACGTGGCACAAAACCAGATCCCGAAAATCAGAGATTTCAGGTGTATGTATATGAATTCCATGTGTAAGGAACATTCCTGCTGGAATAGGCACTTTCTTCAAGTGAGAAATACACTGCGTGGGAGGATCATTATGAACAAAAGCAACAGCAATATGGTCCTAGCAAACTATAATGCAATTGGTATTGTGACTTTATTGTAGCAGGATGATAAGAGGAGGCCAACTTATAATGTAATCTATTCAAATGTTCACAAATTCTAAATCTTAGTTTCCATTACTAACGTTAATTTTATTACTTTATTCTTCTCGCTGTGGGGCTAATGTTTTGTTTACATTTCTAAACTCCGCAATCTTTCAAAGAACTTTAATTTGTTGTCCTCGCAAATATACCCACAGAATTTCAAAATTTTGGATACATTGATTAGCTTCAGAATTTTGGATACATTGATTAGCTTGAGAATTTTGGATACATTGATACAGCTTCAGAATTTTGAACACATTGATTGATTGATTGATTGATTGATTGATTGATTGATTGATTGATTGATTGATTGATTGATTGATTGACTGATTGATTCAGTCAAGTTAATGTATACTCGCACTCAAAGAAACTAGCTGACATCTTTAACAAATAGAGGGCAGCGTATTACACGAAACATGGAAATACACAACATAAATGACGTAATGTTTTTCCCCGAATGCATTTCTAAAGTTGAGGATATTGTATTAAACACACGGTTGTTGATGTGTTTTCTATTCTGAGATGCTTGGTATATTTGAAAATCAGAACTGATAACCAACAAATTTAATGTTAACAGGATGCCCATTGGTGGTATGTGTGATTCCTGTGTAGCTATAGGTCTTCCATCGGATTGGTATCTCAATACTTTGTGGCAAAAGTTTGTTATTTCAGTCTGGGATTACGAGATCATTGTTACATCATGCCTCGTGTTTTCAAAGATAATAAAGTGACTTTCAACCGAAAGTTTTAAGATACCAATCCATTAAATTTACAAACTTGTTGTACACATAAAAAACTTAAAATGCATTTTATTAGACGAGTAAGTTTAGACTTCAAAAACGTTATGGCAGAAGAAGAAATAGAGGAGATAAATACCACCGTCATATTAGAGATAAATGTTTTAAACATTGAAAATGAAAATAATAATGTTCCTCATTTACCAGAATAATCACCTTACCCACGGCATTCAAATAAGAAATGGCATCAGATGACAGGACTAGAATTTACCAACTTGATAAACAAAGTTTACGACAAAATAATTCACTGGCAGAAAAATCTATTTAAAATTTCCACTGGAAAAACAGGTCGAAACTTTATATCAGAACTCACCCTCTTGTTAGATCATTTCAATCAAGGAACTGAATTTAGTGGAATTGCTCTCAAAGTATTCATGGTTTATTACTACAAAAACCTTCACGTCAAAGCAAAGCGAGGAACATTCACTTTAACTTCAAGAACGATTGAAACTATGCAACGAAGGCAATATCGAGGAAATTATACTTTGATGTTCGAGTCACAAATGTAAATTCAGACTGTCAGAAAAACATGCCTATTGAAACAATACTGCCAAACCACGAGATGGAAAAAAACGGAATTACAACCAAAAGATAATGAACATTGAACATGGCATTTTCACACCATGGTTTTTCCCTGTTACGGGTGGCGAAGGTCCAGAAACTTCAACGTATCATAGTCATATGGCTGCCAAAATATCTTTAAAGCTTGATGAGAGATATGATCATGTAATTTACGTAATCAGGTGTAAACTGATCTTTTTTAATTTTACGATCTGCATTGAGGGGAAGTCGTCCACGCGACAGAGTCTCTGTTAGTCTGGATGAGTTCATGAGGTAAAGTTTTAGATTAGGTTTTTTGTTTTCTTTGCTTTTTATTTTCAATACTTTCGAGACTTTTTCCTGCTAATATTATTGTTTGTTCTCGTTATTTATTTTTCTAATTATTTAAGAACTTTTTAACTATTCTTAAAAAGGTGTATATGTTTATATTGTAATTAAAATTTTTATTTATGACAGAAAGATTATCTATAAAATTAAAAAAAATGAAAGGAACCGCGTATTGTTCCTGATCAAACTTTTATAAAGATACACCGATATAAAGCGGACACTATATACTAATAAAATTTTATTATTATTTTATAACTATACTAATTATTTGTTTTATAATCAAAACGTTCAAAAAAGTGAATAAACTGAAATCATATTTCAGGGCAATGATGCAGACGTACGTGAGTTCACGCTATGTTTGGACAGTAAAAAAAAATCAAACAATGCTGGATTTTGCTTTCTCAAGAATCCAATTAAGATAAAAAAGAATGAGAACAATGCAGTGGCATTGCTATGAAGGGCATACATCATATATGGACAGCAAGCCAAGGAACTCAACAGAACAAACAAAACAACTCAACAAAAAGTGATCAAACTTTTATAAATGCTGTGGATACACATATAAAGCGAACACTTCTATAAATTGGACATATACGTCAAAAACAAAACTCAAAACGAAAAGTAAATAGCTAGTCAAAACAGAGTTCTGGAACAATTTCTCTCGTTTTTGCATCGAGATATTCGATTTGTTCTTTTGTCAAGTAATTGACGTGATCACCAACAATACCTTTTCTTACGAAATCTTTCATACCATCGCTGTTAAAAGCTTTTTTCATCACTTTAACATTAACTAAGTTCCTAATGTCTTCCAATAAAGGATCTTTTAATTCAACTTCCAGAAAATCGGCAAGTTTTTTCATTGTTTCGTCAAATTTGTGAAGCAAATCTTCGTAACGTAACCAAAATTGTTTTCCATCTTTAACATCCAGCCAATCGCGATAAAATTGGAACCAATCTGAGTAAATAACTGAGCCATTTAAAAACATTTCATAAAAAGTGCTAAAATCTATATTATTGATTGCATCACCAAACATCGGATAATTATGATAGAAGTGAAAAAGTGACACTAAATTATCTTTCACATCTCGCGTTACGATAACTTTTTTGCCAACATTTGAAGAAGGAGCCAGCCATGTAGGCAAATGTGTTTTAAATACGCGATAAGGCTCTTTTTCTTTCTCCATGACGGCATCATAACCAACCATACCTGGAATATTAACTTCCAAGTGAGGCGAACGTTTTTGTACACCTTCCAAATTCAATTCTGCAACATTCTTTGTTGTTCCTTCCATTAAAGCCAACATCAAAACCTGGGTCAATGTTGTACCAGATCGTCCGTAGCCAATGACCAGAACGTCAGTGCTCTTCATTGGCATATTCGGAAAATCTTTCATATGTGGGAAAAAATGTTCATCAAAAATCCCTGACCGTTCTCCATTGGAAACAACAACTTCATTAGGCATTTTTGGATATTTTGATTCGCTTTTTTTAACGGAAAACATTTCTAAAATCATAAAATACATGACATGAGTACAAAATTAAAAACAATATTTAAATATTCTATTGGGAACATTTTTTAATGTTTTTCCCCGAATGCATTTCTAAGATTGAGTATATTGTATTAGGAACTCGTTTTGTTGAGTAATTCCTTTCTGAGATTCTTGGTATAGTTAAAAGTTAAGACTGATCACCAAATTAATTAATGCTAACGGGATACCTACTGGTTGTATGTGTGATTCCTATGTAGCTATATGTCTTCCTAATGGTTGGTATCTCATTATATTGTGACGAAAATTTGTTGTTTTGGTCTAGGATTACGAGAACATGTTACATCATGCCTCGATCTTTCAAACAGAAAAAGGAGACATAAAACCGAAAATTTTAAGATATTAAGCCGTTACGATACAATACGAATCCGTTAAATATACACACTTTTAGTACATATCAAAAACTTAGAATTAAAAACAAATTGTTCTTAAGAATATCGAGGATAGCATAATGTTTCATAGTTTTCGTGTTATTTGTTGATTATAACGGTAAAAATAGTAAAAGAATTCAAACAGCCATAAATGGATTTCGAAGAACCAGGAATTCAAGAAACATCACCAAAAACATCTATTCGACACAAAGCAACTATATTAAAATGCTTGAAAAGCTAATAAAATTTTTTTTTTTTTCTAAATCAAAACGTTCAAGAAAGTGAATAAACTGAAATCACAATTCAGGGCAATGATGCAGACGTACGTGAGTTCACGCTATGTTTTGACAGTAAACAAAAATCAAACAAAGCTGGATTTTGCTTTCGCAAAAATCCAATTAAGATAAAAAAGAATGAGAACGATGCTGTGGAATTGCTATGAAGGGCATACATCATATATGGACAGCAAGCCAAGGAACTCAACAGAACAAACAAAACAACTCAACAAAAAGTGATCAAACTTTTATAAATGCTGTGGATACACAGATAAAGCGAACACTTCCATAAATCGGACATATACATCAAAAACAAAACTCAAAACGAAAAGTAAATAGCTAGTCAAAACAGAGTTCTGGAACAATTTCTCTCGTCTTTGCATCGAGATATTCGATTTGTTCTTTTGTCAAGTAATTGACGTGATCACCAACAATACCTTTTCTTACGAAATCTTTCATACCATCGCTGTTAAAAGCTTTTTTCATCACCTCAACATTAACTAAATTTCTCATGTCTTCCAATTAAGCATCCTTTAATTCAACTTCCAGAAACGTGGCAAGTTTCTTCATTGTTTCGTCAAATTGAGAAGCAAATCTACGTGACGTAACCAAAACTGTTTTCCACCTTTAAAATCCAGCCAATCGCGATTACATTGGAACCAATCTGAATAAATGACTGGGCCATTTAAAAACATTTCATAAAACGTGCTAAAATCTACGTTTTTTATTGCATCACCAAACATTAGGCCATTTTCATAAAAGTGAAAAAGTAACACTAGATTATCTTTGAAATCTCCTTGACGGCATCATAACCAACAAACTTACCTGGAACATTCAATTCTAAGTATGGCGAGATCCAGTTCTTTGTTGTTCCTACCTTTAAAGCCAAAACCAAAACATGAGTCATGGTTGTACCCTAACGTAACTAATCACCAGAATGTCAGTGTCCTTTAGCATATTAGGAAAATCTTTTATATTTGACGGGAAAAACAATTTATTAAAAATCACTGTTGTCCATTGGGATCAACAATTTCTTTGGCAATTTTGGATATTTTGATTCGCGTGTTTATACGGAAAGCATTTCTGAAATCCAAAAATAAATGGCATGAGTAACATTGTTCAAAGTTAAATAAAATATTTAAATATTTAATTAAATATTTAATTGATGAAGTGTATTTTATTCTGAGTAGATTGTTTGTATATTTGAAAGTTAGAACTGATCACCAACTGATTAAATACAAACAAGATGGCCATGCTTGCAGAGTATTTTCTGCGTACTTGCTTGTATGGAAAGTAAAGCATTTGATAAATCATTTTTGTTTTTGTAGTTTACAATGTTTTTTTGCGGAATAAATGCTTTATTAAAGGAGTGTTGTTTGTGGTGCTTAGGATGTTGGTGCTTTACTTGAGCTCAATCTAGCAGCAGTAGCAGGGTAGCAGAGCTTCCTCCAGAGTTTTATGCATTTTTTCTTTATAAGTATTTTTATGGTTCAGTCTTATTAGTGTATTTGTCTTGATATTATTTTGTGTAATGGTTAAATATGTCTTCGATTCTTTTCTGCGCATTACAAATATACTTTTACACTTTACGAAAAGCCTTTTTTAACTTGTGCGAAGACGGAGTAGGACTACACGTTTTTCTTACCTTTGTTATCACCTCTATAAGCATCCCCAGGCTCAAAATAGGCAGCAAATAAGTATATTTTAAGCATTACCCTGAGCCTTAGTTTATCTAAGCATTAATAAGGCTCATCATGTTTACATTCCCGCAAATTTCAAAATGTTCGAATATAAGCACTTGATTTCGATGTTTAACATATTTGGTAAAGCCATAGGCGCCAAGTGTTTTTTGACGAATCGGCATAATGAAGCATATAAGATAATAGTAGCAGTAAAATCAAATAAACAAACTATATTAATACATCACTAAGCATCACTAAGCATCACTTTAAGCATGAAACTATACTAGGCTAAAACTTGAAAAAGTTCTAATTCAAAATTTTTATAAAAACATTTGAATGTATTATTCTATTTCGAAAAATATCACCTTTTCACTTTAAAAAATACTTACTAAAAATAATTAATTCGTTGAAGCATCACTTTAAGCATCATTTGAGCCTCAAATTGGAAAAAAAGTTAAGCGAGGCTCATTTAAATTATTATTGATGCTTAAAAAAACGTGTATTTTAATTCAATTTTCCTACTTGATTAGTTACTTCTATTATTTCTTTCATATGTTTTCAAGTTTTTATATTTTCATTTTTATATTCTGCACACATGATTAAACTGTTTTAAACTGATGCAATAGTTGCTTGCTTTATTATTCATACTCTCAGTATACTGGGTTTTATGTTTTAAACCTTTATTAGGTTTTCACATGTTTCAGCACTTTACATCCAGATTTTTAAGCAAAGTCTCTTTTCTTACAATCTTACATGTTCCCCTTGTTATTAGCAGAAATCCTTTCGCCCAGTATGATGGCTATCAGTGTTATCGCGTTAGTGAACAGTTAAAATAAGGAAACAAATTCAAATACTATAATAAGTTAGACAAGGAAGAACCAGAAACTTTTAAAAAAATCACAACGCAACTATGTTAACGATTTAAAAGATATGACAATTGTTTTAATTACTAAATGGGCGTAATGGTGCGAAAGTATCAAGGAATGTTTGGACAGTATAAAACAAAACCAGTTTTAAAGGATTTCTTACTTTTGCCAAAATCTAAACAAATATAACAAGACTGAGGACGAAACAATGGAATCTTATGACGATCAAAGGTCGTGTCGTTTGGAGGAATCTCTCAAAGTCGCCATGTACATGATGCTTTTTGAAACAAAGTTGTTTTCTCGATATAATCGTATCATGCCTGTACTTTGCCTTTATAAAATGTAGGATTCATACATCAACAACAAGTGGTAGAGACCTGAAATCAAGCCAGGGAAACCATAATATAATTATAACATAATGTAAACCAAGCCTATCAAATCGAATATCACTGTCAGCTTAAGTACATCGTAAAACTACGTTTAAAGCGAGCATTCACATGTATCACTTAATTTTGGTGGTTTTATGTAAATTACCAACCTCGAACCCAGGGTCCATTGCCTTTTCGATATACGGACGGCAGCAAAGAAGGCCCTGGCGAACGTTGCTGAAATAAGGAATTCGATTGCCTGAAAATATTACAACGACCACAGGAATTGTCGAGCAAAATATGATGATGATTGTGAATTATGTGTGGTAATATATAATAGAGGAAGTTGGTCGTTGGTTTAATAGATTGATGTATTGCGGGAAAATGAAAGGCGAAAAGACATAAAGAAATGTGTCACGAATAACAAGAAGAAGAATAGCACATACTTTTTGCTGTTTTAGTGTCAAAACTTGCATGCAGAGGACCAAGTGACGGGGATGAAATATTAGAAGTTGATCACTGTTACAGTTCAAAATCAGTAATTTCCATGAGAATGTATTTTGTATTTATTTATTACAAGCTTCTACTCTGTGTAACTAGCTGAGAAATGAGAAAACCCAGAAAGTGCTAATATATTGAAAGAAATATTTTTTAGTATAACTGACTAATGAATACACATGCTGGTAGAAAATTGAGTTGATTGTTATAATATGTCCTGTTGAAACATTGCATCATTATCGAGGAAAGGACACAGACCGAACAATATTTCAAGAAAATCAACGTGACCAAATAAAAGATGTAGAAAAGAAGTTGATTTTTTACAATTGGATTGTATATAATCTTTTAGAGATTGTTAATTTTTCGTAATACATAGATGATTTGGGGTTAGTCCCCGATTAACTTGAGACCCAGAAAACCGAGGTACAAAATCGAGTTATAAATTCGAGTTATGGATTATGACGTCATAATTCGAGTTATTAACTTGAAATTTTTAATTTTCGATATCACTTCGAGTTACTAACTCGAACATATATTTCTCGCTTCTACAACTTGAGTTACTAACTCGAAATTAAAAAAAGTCAAACTTTGACATCGAGTTACTAACTCGAGAATATGATATTGCTTTAAAAGGTTCGAGTTACTAACTCGAAAATAAAGTTTTAAGTTATTTTTCTCGAGTTATCGTGTTTGCTTAATAAATATTTTGGATGCAATTATTTTTAAAATAATCATGTCTAGTCATCGTCGAAATCAAATCAAACTTATGGCCATGTTTTTGTATAATCTTTTCAATAGCCTATTTCTAACATAGGTGTATTCAGGGGAGGGAATGGGGGAGTCCAACATTATGGTTTTTCTTTTCAGTCTTAAGTGTCGATTAGGTTACTTGCACGTTTTTCTTTTCCTCCTCCACAAATTTTGACTGACCTCTCGCTACGCCTATGTCTAATGTGTACATTCTTTGATTGCATGACAAATTACAACCAACAGTTTAAATGAAATCATCATGTGATCAAAGTGGGTGCGATTACAATACCGACAATATAAGCGTGTTCAGGGTCAGCCAAAATAAGTCCAGGCCAGGTGCTAACTTTTTCCGTGGACATTAATGGATTTACACAGAAAGCGTTAATGTGTATTGAAAGAAATGTTTAGTTTTCTTGTTATTATAAGCCCTCAGGGAACCAAATAAATTTTTATAAATCTTTAAAAATTATTATATTTCTTGTTAGACTAAGAACATGTGTTCGGTGAAAATGACTTGGATCATCTATTTTATGTAGAAACACCCTGTAAGTATCGATAAAAGAACGCGAGTATTAATAAACAATACGTCACTTGGAAAATCGTCTTCATGTGCAACTTTTCAGCAACACCATTACAAAACTTCACAATTTTATCTGAAAGGGAAAAAAAACTTTGTTACCTGATGCTGAAACTGTCACCTTGTTGACCCAGATTTTCAATAATGGTCCATGTGTATATTTAATAAGGTTATTCAAACTGCCTGCTCATTTCTCATTTAATGCTCCAACTGCACTCTAGCCATTTTATGATCAATATTTTTTACGATGCAATTTGAAAATCATATGATATGTAATGATAGTCATTAAAAAATTTTATGCTCTAGATGTCTTTTATTACAAATCATTGTTCATTTTTTTCTGTGATATTTTCATTAGGCCAATTTAATCATGCACTCATTTTGGTAACATGAGATATTATCAACAATGCACAGTAACTATTATCTATCATGTGATCAAAGTGAATGCAAAACAAACTAAAATAAAATTCCGACAACCGAACTTCAGTAGACCAGGAAAATTGACCGAATTCTTCATGAGGTCCTCCTGTTATTTTTTAAAATCATGTAATTGTATCATCTGTTATAAAACATTCCTTGACGCTATTTTGAAAATCAAATGTCTATTATCTAATTGCAAATCTCTTGAATTGTCTAGCTGTTAAAATAAATATCGGTTGGTTTAGACGACGTACTTTTAACTTTCATTCGACGTTCGTGTTATTATGCAGTCAGAACGAGACTGATAATGTCACGAAAAAACAAGATCAACACAACTCCTTGCATGTCAATTTTTATCGTGCACACATTTTCATATGCGTATTAAGAAAGTGGAGGAGTCCAACATTATGATATTTCTTTTCAGTCTGAAGTGTCGATTAGGTTACTTGTACGTTCCTTTTCTACTTTAAATGACTAATTTCTCCTCCACAAATTTTGACTGAGCTCTAGCTACGCCTCTGATTATGATCAGATGACATTTTACAGCGAATGCACAGTGAATAGACATTTGTTTTTAAACGCACCACAGGTTTGTTTTTAAACATTTTATCCGGTTCGATTCTTTTACTATCTTGTTTTCAACATTCATTAGTGAAATGGTAAGTATAGAAGTTCTCAGGAGACTTAAGAATTCAAGTTGTTTATTGCTTCATAAGATAATAGGGTTGGTAAAAATGTTGAACTTTGAAACGAGCGAGTAAGAAAATCTATGTACAGTAGACTCTCTCTAACTCGTACCCTGGATAAGTCGGACTGATTTTCAATTCCTCTTGAATTTTCTTTATCAACTTAGGTTAAAATCATCCGCTTAAAGCGTACCCCGGATAAGTCGAACCATTCGCTAACTCGTACTGTTTTTGGGGTTCCCTTCGACTAAAACCTCTGCTTAACTAGGATTTTTACTTCGAATTAGTAAGATTTAAAATTTTTCCAATTTGTTAGATTCGAAACTTCGAACGTTCGAAAATGAAGTAAATACCATTGCGTCAGACGTCTAGAACTTTGTTGTTTTAAAAGATTTCTATCAAAATGTCGAAGGTTGCTGGTTGTGAAAGAAAGCTGAAAATCAGAAAAATAACAGAAAAGGAGTCACACTCCACTTTCTTCCTCCAAATACAACCTCCTGTTTGCAGATCAAGGAGTCATTTGATCGTTGAAGTTTAAGTACTGCAATTGCATAATCAATAAGACCATAAATGCTATGGAGATGCTATCAATCTCTATAATTAAAGCTATGGAAATGCTTGTTCATTCTTGGAGTGAAGTTTCAGAAACCAGTATTATTAACTGCTTCCGCAAAGCAGGTTTTAAAGAAGGCACGTCAAACGAAGATGATGGTCCCTGCTCTGCATTGAAAAGTTCAATTGATCAATTGCGTGATGAGAATCTTGTTCCGAATGACTTTACCTAGAAGAAATGTTAACGGTCGACGATGTTGTTGCAGTTATGGGAGGGGTAATGACAGATGAAGAAATTATTCAGAAGTTAATTGAGGTAGTCGAGGACGAAGTGCAAGAAGAAGATGAAGAAAACACTGATGGAACGGTGACGAAACTAATGACTGAAGAAATACGTAAGGCCATTGATACGCTTGTCAATTTTTCGATGTTTACCCAGAGTGAAATAGGAACGATAGTTTTGAAAGCTTCATACCTGTATGAAAAAGAGTTATGTGAGTCAATGAAACAAACATCTATTTCGAACTTTTTCGAGAAAAAATGATTTCATAAAGAATCATATAATCATATAAATTATGTATTTATATTATGTTTCTATATTGAAGAAGAAGAAGATTCCACCTATTAATGCACACGAGATTTTTTAAGTGTTTTTTTCATAATCTTGATAAGTCGGACGTTTTCAAAAAGTCGAACACCTTTCCCATTCCCCTTGAGGGTCCGAGTTAACGGGAGTCTTCTGTATAAATACGATCTCGTGAAACTATTGCTATCTACCATGTGAAGAAATCGAATGCAAAAGAAACAATAGAAGTTGATGTTAAGATTAAGGAGAAAGAATAATGAATTTGAACCTATTTTTGGAGTAATGAACTTACCTAGTTTATAACAAACGTTTGGATTATATGAGAAAACTGTATGTTTACAAATATATCGACAATTGAACTTGGTAAATAACAATTTATACAACAACTAACGCTATAAATGTTGCTCTGAGCAACGAACCCTCTTGAAAACTACGAGACGCATTTCAAAAATTCTGTTTATACGTAAATATTTTGCCAAACATTTCGAACAAAGGATCCAAAACAAGACTACGGTCGATACAACTCCATGTTAAGAAGCTTTTTGATGCTAAACTAGAAGCCATTTTACTTGAACAATTTCCGCCATTTTCGCGAATGGTTTATTAATAGTGAAAACACACAAGAGAGTAATATAAAAAAATATCCCTTGAAGCTGTTAGTGTCTTTTGTCGGTAAAACTGCAACAAAACATAACATAAATATCATGTAAAATTGGTAGACTTAATTGATAGCAGCTATCACAGCCTGCGTGTTGTTAGTGTTTACAGTTGTGTTTTGATTTCCAAAATATGCCTAAAAAAGAAACGGTTGCGATATTCACAACGCCATTCTAAAAGAATAGGCGCCTTACGCAACGGACGTCACTCATGAGACGACGTCTTTAAAATCCGAGACGTCTAACCCAAAGCAACATCATTCAAATAAGCTTACGCAATTTCTGAGAATTTTCAGGACGCGGGAAAAATGTTAACCATATTTGTTTACAAACTTTCAAGTTAAAAAAAAAACATTTCGCTGTGTTTTTGAAACAGATATGTCTAACCTACGAGAAGTCCTTAGCGCTTTGCAGATGAGTCATTCTCAAAATCTTATTGACGATGAAGAATTTGTCTTATTATATAACCTCAACGCATCAAAAAAACCCGATTTTCCTTACTGGATTTATCCAAAATTTGATTTAGAAAATTTAACTGATGATGAATATAAAGCAGAGTTCCGTTTTTACAAAAATGACATTTATTTTCTCCAAGAATCTTTACATGAGGAGGTCATTTTTTCTAATAGACTAGTTGTTCTGGAGTAGAAGCATTATCTATATTAATCAAGAGATATTCATATTCTATTCGCTTTGGTGATATGGTCCCAAGGTTTGGTCACTCAGTCCCATAGTTGAGCATGATGGCAACAGAGATGACAAGTTTTATATATGATATGTACCAAGAAAAATTGAGGAGTTTTCAGCAGCCATGGCTTTCCGGTCTTTAACAAACGGATTACCACAACGATAACAACTTTTATTGTGTTCTTTGTTGTCGGCCATAAAATTGTGTCGTTTTCTTGAGGGTATTTATTTCCTTTGGTTCCGTATTCTCGGTAATTTCGGTTGCTTGAATGCTTGATAATTCGGTATTTCTTGCAATTTCGATTAACTTTACAAAAGTAAGTTCTTAATGGTCACGAAACTCAGTGTCCTTTTCGGCTAATGATTTGAGACGAGTAATATACACTATATTTGATTCTTCCTTTTCTTGTTTACTACTTTTAAATTTGAAGCGTTCGTTTGATTAGCTTCGTGTCTTCATACGTTGTGTTTTTCTTTGGTTGGAAATAAGTCGATCATTTTGTTTTAACGGAATCATAGTTATCATTTTCCTCTTTCAATGTCTTACAAATTTCATGTAGTTGAGCACCTCTCCCATGCGTAGTAATAAGGCTAACTTCCGTTTTCCATCAATAACTCCGGAAGCCACTATAAACAATTCGAATTCTTCTCTGCATTGGATCCACTCTCGATGCAGATTTGTAGAGGGTGATGATTGATCAATTGTAAATTGTTTGGATACAAGGTTCGTAGATCGGTTCAATTATCTCCAGTTAAATATTTTAACCAGTAACTGCTTAATTACACGCAAAGATTTTCTTCAAATGCAGACTTATTTTATTTTTGGCCATTATGTTGTTCAACAGATAAATCTTTATAATCAAATGAATATTGCAACATCTAATTTAAGTATCTTAAATGCTGGACAGTTACAAAATAACTATAACGAGGCTTTTCGATCAGTTATTTCAAACGATAAAGGGTTCACTTCCATGAAATCAGTGAAGGCCGCTCCTGCATAGTGGAAAAACGTTTTGTATGATGTATTAGCAATGGTGAAACATCTGGGTCTGCCTACTTTTTTTCTTACATTATCTTGTGCTGACTTGAAATGGAGTTGATATCAATTATTAACAAATTTCATGTTATCATAAAGTAGAGTTTCAATTTAGAGGATCCCCCCTTCTATTTCGAATTGTAGACAAACACGCACCACATCACCCTTGGTTTTGGATGGAAAACAAATCTTAGACTTAACTTCCACATCGAAGAAGTACTTCCTATTAACTAATCTAAATTTTGATTAGCATTCAACTAGATTAAACTAGTAAAAGATCTTCTTGAATACGGTATTTAGAAAAAAATCCATTTTAAAAAAGAAATTTTTGATATTACTGTTGTAACGATATTAAGGAAAATTGTATTTGAAAAATGTATTTTATCATTCTATTTACATAATTTTTCTCTCACTTAACGCCATGATAAAAAACACCTCGTTGGCAAAGTTCAAACACTTTTTGGTCTTAATAATTCAGAAAATAGTAATTTCGTAAGACAAGAAAGAAGCATTCTATTGGATTATAATTCATCTTTTCTCTTTTTCTTTTCTCTTTTTCTTATTTCGTGGTTGTTTCTAGGCTGCTTATTTCAGTTGTTTAAAATGTTGCACTGTAGTGAATTTCCTGTCTTGAATAGATTATGGTAATTCAACTTAACATCAGACTCTTAATTTCGTTTTGATGGTCGTTTCAGTTTTATTTCCCTAATTTTATTTTTAATTATTTTATCTCTTGTATTCAATTTCAGGGGGTATGCATAGGAGTTTATGATATAGCATATGACTTCAATTTGGGTAAATTTGGAACATTTGGGTAACCCCTGTTATGTTTAAGCATTTAAATAAGATACTACTGCTCATGAGCAGGTTTTCTTTGCAACTCCCATATAACTCAAAGTCATTAACTAAAACCACATACACAACAACTCCTCCTTTTGGCAAAAACGTGCAATTTTGGCAAAACTTGGACCAAATTTCGAACGGCGCTAATATTGAATTTGGGAATCATTTTTCGTAGGTTGTTTTATCATGCTTTATTACTTAACAATTATTAACAAATATATTGAAGCTACATCGCTGTGACGTGATTTATGAAAGGTCTGTTTAGAAGTCGACCGCGGACTTCCTGCCGTATTTGCATTTTTATTATTAGCAATGTTATAATAACAGTTTAAAAGACCTTTACCAATTTTTTTTAAAAGTCGGTATTTTGCCAAACTATTCTACCCTGCCTCGTATTGATGTGATAATTTGATGAAAATGATAATAAATCGTTCCACAGCGATTTGCTTTTAAGCAAAATATATTATCAAGTAATGACCGTGAAACAGGACAGCACATCAAAACGAGGCAGGTATGATAGTTTGACAAAATATTGGCGTTAAAACTGAAATTCGGGATAGGTGTATTGTTGATAGATAGTATCAACCATTACTCTTGAAAACAACAAGGCGCATGTCGGACAATCTCTTTAAACGTCACCATATTGCCAAACATTTCGAATAAGCTTTGTTTTAATGTATTTTGTTGTTATGAATAAGTGAAACTGACAATTTGAAAGAACTTACAGATGTAAAAAGTTTTTTGATGAGTATGGACAGCGGTTGTTGTTTTATAATAGAACTCCACCGCATGGCAACCATTCGCCACAGAAAAACTATATTCAACACATTGGATTGTTTGCCGTTATGTGGTCGTTAAGGTTAGGGTCGTGCCTGAAAATCATAAAGCCTACGTATAACGGCCATCATTTATTTCTGGTGCAAACTTTTTTATTTGTGTTAACCGGTTAGGTTTACGTCCTGATTCTTCTTCTGAACGCAAATGAAACTTTGAACAAAAGTTTTAAGATCACATCTTGTTAACTGAACGTTCAAATGTTTGTTTATTTAACAGTTACTACTCTTGCAAAATTTTCGTAAATAACATAAAAATACTTACACAACTTCTCATTTTGTTTACAAGTTTTGCACACGCTTAGATTATAAATAACTTGCGAGGAGGGAAGATGTGATTGCAATTTAAGCACTCTGTCTATCGTTAAAAGCAAAACAAAGAAAAGGAAATAAGATCAACGTTGTTGATTAAAAAGATTTCCCTAGACAGTGTGTCCCAGAATACTCGTAAGTTTTATCAATGTTTTTGATAATATTAAATAATTATTTTTCTTGTTGTTGTCAATGCTAATCAAAAATTTTCTTCTGCACCATCACGTTTTATTGATTTATGAAAAGTTAGCACTTCATTGGTTAAAGAGACAGGAAATCATTGATCGGTAACACGTGTTAAACACGGGATACAAGTAAAATTCTTTTCTTGATTTGCTATAGCAAACGCCGGTTTTTTTAAATCATTGAAAAATAATCTCCTCTTGCATAAGTTGCTCTAACTTCTCATTGCTCTGATTGCAATGCTTGCACACTGACCTTCATTCGCTCCAAATGGGCTGGTACGCTGCCTGTAAAGCGAATCGGAGTGAAGTATCGAAATGCAACATGACTGAGACTCGAACACGGGTTCCATCTGCTGCACCACCGCTGCACAAAATGTTATCTGCGATTGCAAATTTTGCTACGTGTAACGGACCCAGTTTTTTTCAATAGCCTTGAAACATTTTGGAAAAAACAGGAGTGCAGCAGTAAAGTGTGTTCCTGCGATTTCGCAGAGAGATCCGATTTTTTAAAGCTGTTCAAATGCAAAGAAATAAGTCCACTTCAATTGTACAAAAGTTTTTGTCTTGGGCTAAGATATGTTTCACAGATGATGTTTTTTCAGCGTTACTGTTGCAATGAAAGAGGATCTCTTATGAATCAAAGTAGTGGCTGCATTCTATGGAATATTAGTGAAGATGAACCTTGAATCGCTTTCAAGTTTGAATTTAACACAGTCACTGTGCAGGAGTGTTTTCTATAATAATGGCAAGCAATATAACCTGTTGGTTCAATAAAAACACTCTTCCACAGAGATTTTTTGAAGATTTTGCCCACGGGGTAATAGTAGTAACTATAATATGGTTCTAATTTTAAACGATTTATTAGAACACACAATTGTTAGCTTCTTTTAACTTATTTTCATTACAGTGGTACAGTATTTATCCAACATTTCTTTCTTGTTATCTGCTTTCTTATCACTTGTACTCTTTGGATACATACTGCACTTTAACGCTTCTCTACACCTTTCTTCGCATTTCCTAATCCTATCCTAATTTCTACTTCAATGTCATAGCTTGTCGGACTGGGATTTATTTTTATTTTGAATTTATTTACCTTCTGCCTAGTTTTTCTTTACTTAAAAGTTATTCAGTAGGTCCTGCATTTTTAAACCATCAATTTTCTATCTCTAGCATCTAATTAATCTATATTCTTGCGCAGCATCGTACCGAGGTTTTTTCGTATTATGATTCATGGTTACTTTTTGCCTCTAGTTATATTTTTTATTTAGTTTATATTGTTCAGTAGGACCTGCATGATTTAGATCTTTTTCCATACGATAGCTATCTCCTACAAACTTCTGAGCATATCCAAGTTTTATCATAGTATTATCTTCTGGATGCACATTGTATGCTAACTCTTAAACGTTCTACTTTTTCACAATGTTAGCTTCTTGTTTTCATCCACATCAAATTGCTGTTTTTATCTAATTTTTAATCATCTTATCTAGTATTTTATTTTATTTTATAATTTTTGGCAGGTCTTACACTGATAACAGAAATTTGTATTTTCTGACGTAGTCAACCTCCTAAAATATGAAATAATAATAATAATAATAATAATAATAATAATAATAATAATAACAATAATAATAATAATAATAATAATAATAATAATAATAATAATAATAATAATAATAATAATAATAATAATAATAATAATAATAATAATAATAATAATAATAATAATAATAATAAATAGGGCGTGAGGTAAGAAACAAAACATATCTCCCATTTTGAACAGTTAATATTAAATACTAGCTCTATAGGCAAAAGATATCAACATCGTCATAAGCCGCGCGGAGAAATACGCTTCATAGTATGCTGCCTGCCCTTAAAAGTATCGTTTCCGTTAACTTGTTGTGATTTTGCCGAACCCAGTGTCCAAAGAAGATTAATAACGGTGATTAATATCTACAACTTGACGTATAATTTAGCGGTAAAAAAATTTACAAAACAACAACAAAATGATACATATTTAGCGAGTAATTTAGCGAGTAATTCACCTAATGCCGAGTGTTATTTCTATGTTCATCCTTTCGTCTACATTCGTTCGTGATTTGATCGTTCTAGATCCTCTGATACAGAGTATTACTGAGTTGGTTTAAAATCATGCTATGAAATTCTTAAAACTGCATTCCACGATTTATCATGCACTACTTTCCGTTTAAAAATCATAAAAATGTATCGGCGGCGAACATCCTACTTTGACCGAAACGGCTTGGCTATTATACTCCAATTGTTTCCGGGGCTTTTTTATATCAGCGAGTTATAACCACTTACAACCACAGAAATGATGTATTTTGCAGATCCTTTTTAAAAGCTGAGGCGATTTCCTTAATATGATATGTTTATTTATATATTTATATATAGATATGCGGCAGGAGCTTATGATATGCACCTGCACCTCACAGATCTGAAAGAGGTGTAGACGCCTGAGAGTGCAACAAAAGTGACACGCAGACGTAATTTAGAGGGCAAGATATTGACACAATTTTAGAAATCCTTGCTATTTCCATGAATTTCAAAAGGTGGAATTATGGAAAACGAGAGAAAGAGAAAGCATTAATTTGTTTTCAATATGGAGGGTTTCTTCTAAAAAGTTCATTTGGAATAGCTGAAGAAGAAGAGGTAGTAGTAGAAGATGAAACCTTACTCTTTTTCGCCACCAAGAAAATCAACAAGGTCTTCAGTATACGTATCTTTTAAAAACAAGCACAGTATGCAACTGACCAGAGCAAATGAACCGCTAACAGTGAAGGGAAGATGATTTGCTATTTTACTCAACGCTTCGTTTTGCGCAGCTGCAATTCCACCAAAATGAGACATAAAATTTGCAAAGCTATATGCAACAGATCTAAATAAATATACATTGTGTTACACAAATGAAAGCTAAATTTTATTTCTACTGCTTTGTAGTGTTTTTTGTTTCTTGTTCTCGCAACCCACTCAAAACTTACTAGATAATAAAGAGCATCGATACTTTACATTTTGTCGAATAAATCACCTTATTTCTGTTGGGAATGATTCAATCGTAAAAATGACCACCGACACCCAAGCGCCCGCCAAAAAAACCTTGACGTCAAAGCAAAACCATTTTTGAATCTGTCATAGTTGGAGGAATCAGTCTCGTAAGCTATGGTTATGGCAAATGCCGTTACAGCAGTAGCTACAAACATAAAAATTGTCGTGTTTCTTCTTTTCAAACTAAAATTAAAACAAAGGAATTAAAAGGAAACATTGTACTTCATTATCGTCCTCCTTCTGTAATCGCTCTGTTTTATTCAAAGTGATGGCCAGAAATTTCAGGTTAATTTCCATGTTTCATGGTGTTTTAAACCAAACTCTCAACCGAAAGGTCAATTGTGAAAAACTGCCATACTCACAATTTAGATATGAACCATAAAAATATGTTTGTAAAAACATCTGCTACCCCCATTAACGCCATGTTTACTGATACATCACCAGCTAGCCTGCTGACCCCGAGAGTCAGCCCATTATATGAAAACGAGCAGTACATCCTGAAAAATATAAATAATTGATTGAATTTAAGGAATGGTTGTTGGTGGGATTTCCCTTAATGATAGACTCTAGGTATATTTTTGAAAGAATCATGAGAGTAGGGTTAATCTCTTCGATCAGCGCTACTACGCTTGATGTGAATGAAGTTTTATATCCAAGAAGCATGGTACACGCATTTTTAATAAGCACCAGTCAAAATCGACTAGACTCAATGGCGCTTATCGTTTTGCTATTTTGAGCCTATTTTTGTGTTTAAATGGTGCTTTTGACCAAGAAATCAGAAGTACCCAAAAATTTCAAAACCACCTACTACCTATACTTGAAATTAAGAGGAGAAGGACACCTAACTCTTTAAGGCAGAGAAGGGGATGGAAAATTTCTTTTCTACACTATGATTTTGAGCTGGGTGGTGCTAAGGTGTTGATTTTCTTTTTTTAGTAAATTTTAACCTCTGGTGCTTATAAAGGTGATGGTCATTAAAAAAACAATCGTTATTCTTACCATATAATCGTTATCCTTACCATATAATCGTTATCCTTCTCATATAAAAGCAAACATCAAGGCTCTGTATCTTGTTTCTTTCAAGCGCAACAACGTCCAATAATTTTGTGAATTTTCTTTGAGTCTTCCTTTCTGATGTGCATTTGCTATTACTATAAAAGATATTATTAACTTGAAAAAAATGAAATTATGGAGGAAAAAAATTATGGAGACGTAAATCATAATAAGAATTTAGATGGGACATGGGAGATGGGACAATCACAGTGAAGTATGCTTGGAAGTTCCAGAAGGCATGACGACCAACGAGTTTGTGAACGGAGAATTTTTCGGAGATTTTTTCGTAATTTGTAAAAAAACACAAACAACTGAACTAAATCTTGGTGATATCCGATTGTTGATATCAATTCAATTATTTACTCACGAGTTTTTTTTTGTCATCTTAAAAAAAGATTAAACCATATGACATATGAGGTTTTGAAGCAGTTGAATAAAAGTTTGAAATTTTTTGCATTTCAATTTTTTGATAGAAAACAACTGATGTATGTATATCTACAAATTTCTGGATATTAAAATTTTAGTAGCCATGTGGTAAGAATTATGTTCTGCCTTGCTTTTAGTTAAACTGCACAAGTTCTGAAAGCTCTCAATAGGCCAAGTAGCACTGAAAAATAGGGTTAGTAGCATTCTTTGAATGATCGATCCAAAACAATTATGCAACAATTTTGTGTTAAATATGGTGTAATTCCAACATGGAGAAACACAACATTTTTGTATATACACAAACTTGTAACCCAGTGGGCATGCATCCGTCCTTCAGACGTCCCGTGGACGTCCTCTCGTTCACCTCTTGCCCACGTACCATTGTGGACGTCCTCTAGACATCATTTGGCCAAAAGGACGTCTTTTGAACATCCTCTTCAAGTGCCTGTTGAACATCCTATTCGAGCAGAAAGATTAGACTTCACTTTTGACGTCCCCGGGACGTCGTTACTGAACGTCCCACTGGGAAGTAAAAAATATACTTAATATATAGAAATCTATTTTATATCTATGAAATGAAATTAAAAAGTACATGAAATTAAATAAATCACTACGGATGGAAGCCCGAAGACTCTGAGTTACTTTACTTTCTTATTAATTAGAATATAATATTATTGTTATTCATAAATAGCACTTTTATTAGAACTAGAAAACCTATATAAATAAGAACTGTAGCTGAGTTTCTGGTAAACATTAAAGGGATACTATGTTCTATTTCCTCCAGTTAAATTGTAAGTCGAGTTTAATCCATTTTAGTGCACTTATTCACATAAATTACTACCACTTAGAAGTGCACATAATTATATTGGTGCTTGTGAAATAGGTAAGGATTACACTCATATTGTAATACATCAGAGCTAGTAATGATTTCTCTACAAGGATAAAAATATCTGAAATTTACCTCCAATACCAGCACCCAATATAAACGCACAAGCTGTCATCATATACCAGTTTACTGAGAAGCCTTGTACGAAAATAAATACCAACATGGTCATGTAAAATATCAACAAATATTTTTTCCTCCCAATCCAATCGCCTGAGAAGATGAATTGTAAAGAACAGTGAAAATAACTCCGGGTTCTATCATGGAAACTAATGAAAGTGAAGTGAAGTATTCAAACAAGTCGTTGAAAGGAAGGGAACTTTTCTGCTTCTAGAAGGTGTGCACAAGTCGACTTGAAGGTAAATTCTAATTTGAAAAGCAACGAGGAGTCCGAAATTTAAATTTATCAAAAATGATAGAGATTGGCACTTCAGATCTATTTTTAAGAATATTAATCATCAACTGTACAAAATTACACCTATCTGATTGGCTTAGACAAGAATCCGAAGAGTACAATTAATCGTTAATTTTGCACTGTAGAGTATAAAAAATGCATTACGCAAACTAGTTTTCTGGAAACAAACCGAACTTAAATCTACTTTACTGAGTAACTGTTTGCAGGAAGATTTTGTTTTTCTCCTTTTAAATAACAACAGAATAATGCAATGGGTTCTGGTTATCATAAATGCTAACCTTTTCCGTTTTTTACGCTATTTGGTTTATTTATACCGTTGAGGTCGCTCTACAAACAATATCCTTAAAAGTAACGCTATTTAAAAACGTAACGCATTGACATGGTTTTTGTTTTATAAGATATCATCTGCAACATAAGGGAAATAAGGGAAATGCCACCACAAGAAAGAAAAACAAATCAACAAAACAAATGTTAAAGTTATTTTAGAAAAACACATTAAAATAAAATAGGAATAGTTAGTGAATTTGCCATGTATTGACATTCACAGCATTCACAGTTCTAATACACCTAAATTTTTCCAAATTTCTAATACACCTTTCTTTTGTTTAAGTGATAATATTTTGTCAAACTATCCTACCATATTTGGTTTATGGTCAGTGGACATAAAATCAAAGGAAATACACATTTCATAACCGCATGGAGTTCTCAAGCTTTTAGTTTTCTGCAAAGAAGAGTTTGTAATACACCAGAATGTAATAAAAAGATAACATTGCAAAGTGTTGAAATGCTTGAAACGACTTGCAATGTGAACAGTGGTAGGATTTTCAAAATAACCTAGTGACTACATTTTGTTTGAATACGCTTTGCAGCGATAAATTATTGTTTTTACTAACCAAGATGTCCTCCAACTGCATTACCAATTAAAACACCCACCATCTGCATGGTTGTGATGAATGCTGGTATCCAATCATCGTTGCAAATCAAATTCCACTATAAACAGATTAGACAAAATTGACATAACGGTAGAACCGTCAACGTAAGAATGCTGCTACATTTTATATGTTTTGGTTACTTTTAAGAATTCCAAACAGTGCAACAAATGAGTGTTCTTACCTCGCTTACAATTGTATAGATACTCTTGTCGAATATTACCGTGTCGTTTCCAGTTGGACATACTTTTTCTTTTTGAGTGAAGTAAGTGGTGTTACCTAGTAATAGAGATTATTGTCAAACGTTTTGTTCAAACTTTTGTTAAATTAGATATTAAAAACATACAGTTCATCTTACTTGTACTATTAAAATGCTGACTCACTGACCACCACTTTGGTTGAGTACCAGGAAACCCAATAATGGTCATGCTCCATCCTACAAATAAGTCAACTGGCAATCCATACACCACGATCAGTATTTGTGATTTTCCACATCCTCCAAGGATTGATTCCAGTTTCTCCCCATAACTTTGCATTGTAGATTAATTGAGTTTACCTGAAAAAAGATATAATATCTATCTTCACTATATTTTCTAGAGATAGGATATGGAGCATTTCAGGACATCTCTTTTTCCCGCTATAAGACTAGCTGCGGAGCTAGTTAAAATATCGATTAAATCTAGAAATATTGAGTACTTGCGCAGATAGTTAAAATAGTGTGAAAATATAGGGTATAATGGATATGTTAATTTTTGATGACGTCATCAAAAAAAATCCGATTTTCAAAAAATAAAAATCGGATTTTCAAAAAAAAAAAAAAATCAAAATAATTTTTGTTACTATGGAAACCATTCGGGAATTTCCGTTTTTTAAAAAAATCGAAATAATTTTTGTTACTATGGAAACCATTCGGGAATTTCCTTTTTAAGTTCTGTCCACTTTAAAACAATTTTTTTTCAAAAAAGTTTATATAATAAGAAGATGAACAATCCTATGATGAATCAAACTTATAAGGACTTGGTGATGATCGCTAAGGCGGAGAATGTTCCATATAGCAGAGCTAATAAAGCTACCTTAGTTGATCGTATACAACATTATCGAGAAACGGTAGGTACATTGTATAGGGAGAACAAGCAAAATCTGAGGGAATCAGAGGGTATGGAAGTTTGAAAATACGTGATCTAATCGACACTATTCTCTTCCATCGAAGGGTTATTAAGCCTCAGATGGAAGATCTTAAACAGTTGAAGAGAGACGATCTCAGAAAACTAGCACGTGACTTAGGTGTACAGGTTATAGGAGGGAAGAAGGAGCGTATTGCTCAAAATATTGCGAGACATCGCACATTGAGGTTGAAAGATATCGTTGAGGATATTGCAGGTGAGGAATATAAGCCTAGAGAGGAAGAGGATGCATTTAGAGGGAATTTTAGACTTTAAAAGATTTAGGTTTAAAAGCAATGGTGTTGATGAGGGGAAAATCATGACGATTGTTGAATATCTGAAGAAGACTCGAAGACATGTGATTAAGGTCATGGGAGACTTGATCAAGGATGGTGAAAGCTGGAAGTTTCAGCTAAACTTAGTCTTAGAGTTTGTGAATATCAAAGACGAAAACGATATAATAACCAAGCCTATATGGGGTGTTAATCACACGATCATGATGGGTAGTGATCTTGAAGAGATGGTTGATGATATGATGATATGATTAGAGAGATTTTGAGGCAATATGAGATTATGATACAAAAGCTAGATGCTTGCTCTTTTGTGTTTAATCGCGTCAAAGAGATGACTTATCACTGTCACAAAGTGGATTTGATACGTGGAAGCTCTTGGCTGGAGCTGTCTAAATGGGTGTTTAACAAGCTATGCTGTATCAATCCTAAGAACGAGGATGAAGAGTGCTTCAAGTGGGCTGTGATAGCAGCTTTGCATCATGGGGAAATTGGTGTTCACCCTGAGCGTATATCGAAACTGAAACCCTATGTAGATCGCTACAACTGGAATGGTATCAAGTTTCCAACACCGTCTAACCAGTGGTCTAAGTTTGAGAAGCAGAATCCTTCAATCGCGTTGATTGTTCTCTATGTAGATGATAAGGTTGTCAAGCAAGCGTATATTTCCAAGTATAACTCGGTGCATAGCAAAATTGTAGACCTCCTTATCATTCAAGAGGGGGGAAAGAAACACTATGTAGCCATCAAGAAGCTTTCAGCTCTGCTACTAGGTGTAACATCAATGCATAATGATGACTTTTACTGTCGCAATTGTCTCAACTCTTTTTGAACAGAGGTAGCCTTAAACATGCATGTTGATGCATGTAAAGATCACGATTTTTGTCATGTAAAGATGCCTGAAGAAGGGAAGAACCTCTTGAAATATCGAGATGGAGACGAGGCTATACGAGTTCCTTTTACGATATATGGAGATATGAAGTGTGTTTTGGAACCAATATCAGAAATTGAAGAAAATTCGGAGCAACCATTTGAACAGGATGTAAACAGATATATACCTTGTGGTGTAGGTTTGTATACTAAATTTGCTCATGCGGAGATCGATAAAGCTATGACACAGCATCGGGGTGAGGATTGCGTAGAGGTATTTTGCAAGACATTAAAGAAGCAGGTCTACAAGGCCATCCGATATAAGAAGAGAGCCATGGATCCACTCACGGAAGAAGAGAAGAAGGCTCACAGGGAAGCGAAGAAATGCTATCTCTGCGAGAAGGTGTTTAAGAAGCAAGCAGAATCTGTCGGAGATTCTAAAGTACGGGATCATTGTCACTACAGTGGTAAGTATCGAGGTGCAGCGCACAGCAACTGTAATTTAGCATATCAAGTACCAAAGCATATCCCTGTAATATTTCACAACCTTTCAAAGTATGATGCTCACCTGTTTTTACGAGAGTTGGCGATGGAAAATGCGGAGAAATAAATCAGTTTTTCGGTTCCCATAAGGGTGAAGATGTATGATGATAGCGGTAAACCTATCATATTTAAGGACAAGAAAACGGGGGAGGAAAAGGAGATGACGAAAAAGTGTATGGTGAGATTTATCGATAGTTATAGGTTCATGCAGAGTTCTCTTAGCAGTTTGGTTGATAACCTAGCTGATATGAGTGGTGTGATATGTAAGAGTTGTAAGGATGAGATGGAATTTTTGGAGATTGATGCGGACTATGTAGCACATTTCAAGTGTAAAAAATGCTATTGCGAATATGTGAAGAAGGAGTTGAATCAGGAGGAACTCAAGAAGAGGTTTAGCAACACGTATCGATATTCTGATAGTGATGAACAGTTTCGGCTTATGCTTTGTAAAGGTGTATATCCGTATGAGTATATGGATAGCTTTGAGAGATTTGAAGAGGTAGAGCTGCCACCTCAGGAGAGGTTCTATAGCAGCTTAAACTTGTGTGGGATATCAAGAAATGACTATGTTCATGCTCAGAAAGTCTGGAAGGTGTTTGAGTGTAGAGATCTTGATGTGTTATTGTTGGCTGATGTGTTTGAGGGATTTCGAGATGTATGTCAAGAGATTTATGATCTAGATCCTGCGCACTTTTATACAGCTCCAGGACTATTTTGGCAAGTAGCCTTGAAGAAGACTAAAGTTCAGCTAGAACTACTAACGGATGAAGATATGCTTCTTATGTTTGAAAAGTGTATTCGAGGAGGGATTTGTCAAGTTATTCAACATCATGCCAAAGCAAATAATAAGTATATGGGTGAGCACTATAAGAAGAACGAATTATCAACATATCTTCAGTATCTTGATCTCAATAATCAATATGGTTGGTCGATGGTAAATAATCTGCCAACACACGGTTTTAAATGGGTAAATAGCCAGGACTTTACAACAGAGAAAATCTTAAGCTATGATGATGGAGATACTGGTTATTATCTGGAAGTTGATGTTGACTATCCTAAGGAGCTTCACTTGAAACACAACGAGCTACCATTTCTACCGGAAAAGATGCGGTTAACTAATAATATAGAGAAACTAACATGCAATCTTTATAACAAAGAGCGATATCCAGTACACATTCGTCTTTTGAAGCAGGCTTTGGAGCATGGATTGATTTTGAAAAAGGTGCACAGAGTCATCGAGTTTCAACAGAGTGCATGGTTGAAACCATATATCGAAATGAATACAAAACATCGTACAAACGCGAAGAACTCATTCGAGAAAGACTTTTTCAAATTGGCAAATAACTCAGTGTTTGGTAAGACTATGGAAAACGTTCGTAAACATAAAAACATAAAGCTTATATGTACTGAAGCTAAACGTAAGAGATTAGCTTCCAAACCAAACTATCAGAAAACGATACGTTTCTCAGAACATCTCATCGCGATGGATATGCGTCGCGTAAAGGTTGTGATGAATAAGCCAGTGTACCTTGGGCAAGCTATCTTAGACCTTAGCAAGATTTTAATGTACTAGTATCACTATGACTATATGATACCGAAATATGGTAAAAAAGTCAAGCTTTGTTATATGGATACAGATTCGTTAATCTATCACATCAAAACGGAAGACTTTTATAGAGACATTGAAGAAGATGTTATGAGAGAAGATGCATTCAAAGGTACTTTCTATCGAGATCTCGAAGAAAAAGCTAGATTCGATACAAGTGGTTATAGTGAGGAAGATGGTACACCACTTCCGATTGGAAAGAATAAGAAGATTATCGCTATGATAAAGGATGAACTTAGTGGAAAAATTATAATTGAGTTTGTTGCTTTGAGAGCGAAAATGTATGCTTATAAACAACTAGATGGAAAGGTTGATAAAAATTGTAAGGGAATTAAGAAATGTGTGGTAAAAAAGCACATCACATTCGATGACTATCTCCAGTGTTGTGAAGATGGAAAGATTCAGTATAGAAGTCAACTAACATTCAGGAGTAGAAAACATGTTATGTATACTGAAAGAATCAACAAAATTGCGTTAAGCAAAAATCATGATAAGAGACTTCAAGATGTTGATAGTGTACGATCATGGGCTCATGGTACATCTGCTGGACTTGTATGTAAATCTGAACTCTTAGAGGTGGCTTGGAATCCCAAACGAGTGATAAAATGGTGCTTTTAAAACTTTTCCAATGTTGAAACTCATTCAGCCCCCTTCGCATAACCGACTTTACGTTGGATTTACACGTTATGATTTACTTGGTGAGGGGCAGCATATCATGCCACCCCTTGGAAGATCTAAAAATCCACATGATGTCTTCAACTATAAAAAGAAATGTATGAAATACTAACTATCTATCTTTTTCAAAATATAATTTTACTTTTAATATTTTTTCAAATTATAATTTTCCTTTTAATATTTTTTAGATTTTTTCAAATTATAATTTTACTTCTAATATTTTTTATATTTCATTATATAATAAAGACAATCATGGATGTTGATAAATTTATGCAATCAATTGATAAAGTTGATACACCAGCAGAAGCTCAGAAAAGAGCAGAACTAACACGTGCTATACAAAATGGTGAACATTTTGAAGCAAAAACACCTTGGATATTAGAAAGATTGAGTAAAGCAAGTGATAAGACTATAGAACGACTTTATAAAAAAAGACAACATCGTATTGCAGATGTTGATCTACAATTACTATGTGATGATATTAAGATGAAAACGAATGATATATCTAAGATGAAAACAGATGATTTTTCCTCTAAAATATCTAATTTAATAGGTGTAACAGATTTTAATCAGATGATAGATGAGATCAACAAAAACCCTCTAACCTCTAACTCAATGACAAGTTCTATTGAATATATTTATATTGTTTGTCAGTCTAGTATTCATAATATATAATTAGAGTTTATCATGTCATAGACCGGTTGTTTTTGTTTGCGACGTTTCGACAGTTACTACTATCATCATCGGGCGTTTGTAAATGAATGATGTAAAGTTTATATATGTTTTCAGTAGGATCGAAATTAGGATCGAAATTATTTCGGACCTGGAAGGAAGCAATGTCAATATTTCGGACCTGGAAGGAAGCAATGTCAATAATTTGTTTTGCGTAGAGCTGGAAACCATATCGCAGGAACATTATACGATGTACTATTAATACTGGAATTGTTTTTGACACTGTATATAGTCTCTTTGACTTTTCGAGCAGTCCATCCTTTTTCCTTGTCAAGGATCTTTCTATTCTCCCAATCAAACTTGTGGTCATTAGTCCAACAGTGGTCAGCAATTTCGTTTTTGGTTACATCGCCATTCCGTACGGCTCGCATATGTTCTTTGATGCGTTGCTCAAATGTTCTTTTTGTTTCTCCTATATAAACTGATTCACAATCACTACATGGAATTTGGTATATCACGTTATTTGTGTCGTTCATTGAGATCTTGTCTTTCGGATGAGATAATATGTTACGAAGAGTTTCCGTTGATCGAAATCTGCATTTGATGTTGTGTGCACGGAATATTCTTTGTAAAGCATTACTGATACCAGATACATAAGGAATACTAATAGTGGTCACCGGTTCTTGTTCTGTTGATTCTTCGGTGTTTGAAGTTCGAGTATTGTTTATTCTATTTTCAACTCTTCTAACAATCGTCCTGTCATATCCATTTGCTTGGAGAACCGATTTGATATGTTTCATTTCTTCAACACGATCATCGTCATTACTAACAATATCTTTCGCCCGATTTATTAACGATGCAACAACACTTTCTTTGCAACTTTGTTGATGGTTTGAGTTACAGTTTAGATATTGGTCTGTATGTGTTGGTTTACGATATACGTTCACTGAAATGCTTCCGTCTTGATTTCTTTTTACAAGAGTATCCAGGAATGGGATGCAATTATTCGATTCCTGCTCGATTGTAAATTTTATTTTCGGTTGCAATCCATTTAGATGTTGATGAAAATTATTCAATGAATCTCGTGTCACTATAGCGTAAACATCGTCAACAAAACGTTTCCATACTTTTGGGGGTTTGTCAGCGGTTGTTGTGGCTGTGGACTCAAACGCTTGCATGAGGATTTCAGCAACTACAGAAGATGCCGGACCTCCCATTGCAACTCCATCTATTTGAGTGTAATAAGTTTCATCGAATAGAAACCACGTTTTTGTTAATACAAGCGTTATCAATTCCAAAAATTCTGTTGGTGGAATTTTCGTTTTGGATGAAACGTTTGAGTCATTAGAGATTAAATCCCTAATTATATTGATCGTGTCATTTATCGGTACATTTGTGTAAAGTGATGTAACATCGAATGATACCATTTCTTCATCAACATTGACAGTTTTTGTTCTAACAAAGTCGGAAAACTCTTTTGAATTCTTGCATCGGTTAGTTTGTGTATGTGATGATAATATCTTTGCTACGTATTTTGATAAGTCGTACAACGGCGTACCGGTGCATAAGACTATTGGTCGTATAGGTATTCCAGTTTTGTGTATCTTCGGCTGACCATAGAATCGAGGTGGTGGAGAATCGCTTGGTTTTAATCTGAAATATGTTTGTTGATCGATAAAACCATTGTCATGCAGTTTCTGAAGTTTTTGTCCTACTTCTTTTTTGATTGTTTCAGTTGGCTTCTTCTTGAGCGTTTTGTATGGACCATTGTTTATATGATCGTAACATTTCTGGATATAGTTGGGTTTGTCTAATACCACGGTTGTTCGTCCTTTGTCAGCTGGTAGAATCATGATACTGGCATCTTTCTGAAGATTACGAAGAGCTTTTCTGTCTTTTCGGCTGATGTTGTTGGTTGGTATTTTCGATTGTTGTAGAGTTAGACTGACTTTAGTTCGTATATTGTCAGCTTCCTCTTTTGGTAGGTTTTTGATACCACTCTCTACATTTGCAACAATTTCTTTTGTTGGAATTTCAGTTGGTGTTATACTAAAATTCATTCCCTTCGACAAAATATTGGTTTCATCAGATGACAATTGTTTTGATGACAAGTTCATTATCCATCTTGATTTATCTACTTTCTGTTCGGTATCTTCCTTCTGTGGATGTAGGTTTGCGAATTTTCTAACCTGTCTTGTTCTAGCGACTTCCATCTCCCTTTCAAATGTCTTATTATGAACAGATTTGATGAGTTCATATTCTTCTGATGTTGTTTTATCTTTGATTTCTTGGTCCAACTCTTCCATTGACTGTTTTAATTTCTCTCTTGTCACATGATTGAGATGGACTCGTTCTTGAAGCAAGACTTTGCTGGCACGACGTAATATCTGACGGCTTTTCTCAGTTTTGACTTTGCAATGAATTCTTAGATCATTTGGCGTCAAATTATTATGTAGACATCGGAGCGAGAATCTTAGATGGTTCGAGTACCTAGCGTACTTCGCTCGAGTCTTTTCCAACTTCCGCACTGAAGCTAACGTGGAATCTCCATATTGTGTTTTAATCAAATTGAATATATTTATATTGTTTGTCAGTCTAGTATTCATAATATATAATTAGAGTTTATCATGTCATAGACCGGTTGTTTTTTCAGACAAGTTCTATAACTGATTTCATTCCCAACATTTCACCTATAGATACTATAGGTTCTATCATATATTCTAATTGTCGTAATTTCCTTGGTCCAATTGGTTTAGCTGCGATTATTTTTACCAAACTCAATTGGGGAAAATTTGCAAAACTTGCGGAAGAAGAAGAACGAATTAAAATAAATGAGCAACGAACAAATAAACGAACAGAAGAAACTTATGAACTTCAGTGAGATGTGTTAGATGTTCTAAAATATCTCCTAAAAGGTATAATAAATGGAGAAGGAAGCTATGTATAGTACTTGGAGAACAGGAAGACTCGCCGCTTACACGTTGTTGTACGCCTTCGCAGCGAAAAAGACCTTTAGTGTCAACCCACCAACTTTGAAGATGGATTTATCCGATGTTGGAAAATTCGCGACTTATCTTGATTTAGCGATTGTTACTGATGATATGGCACCCAAGAAAGGTTTGTATAAAGATACTATTTCTATATAGAATAAACAAAATGGCAACGTTACTAGCTATAGCTGCTGGTGCTGCTTTAAACGACAATGACAGTGACGGCAATGGCAATGACAGGATTGCTTTAATGGAGAGTGTTTGTTTCTGCTTCAGAAATTGTTTTTTGATTGAATATGGGATATACCCAGCAACATATCTTAGAGTTTTTTCCTCAATTGGGATTAACTTTAAGTGACTCACTTCTACAAAGTGTTCCTTTACCATATGTTTGTTTCTTTCATTTAAAATCTCAACTTAAAAATAAAGTCCCAAACAAACTGGAATAAAATAATCACATGATCTAACTCATTGTTTTCATTCATTGAAAAAATTAATGCTTTCCAGGAATTTACAATCTGCGTATCCAAGCTACATGTATGGAATTTTGAAAACATCTGTTCTTTTGTCATACAAAATTCTTCAACGATGATTAGTTGATGTTCCATCAGCACCTTCGCAAATTGAGTAACGTTAGTGGAATGAAATTCTGCAAGTAATTTTCTACTCAAGTTAATGCAGTCTGTACCAGGTTTTGCAAATGAAAATATTTGATAGCTTTCAGCTGCCTGTAACGATTCTTTAAAAAATTCAGTTTCTTTCGAAGGTATGAGCAATTTAAGGTCCCAGTTTAGCGATAAATTATCCTTCTCCTTCAACTTTGATTTTACTAATAGAAAACAACAGATTCACCGAGTATATAATCAGACAATGAAGGATGATAAAAAAGAAGAAACTTCATCTTGTGGAGGGTGGATGATGGGGGTGGGGGTTGGGGGCACCATGTATCATTAGTGGATCATGAACTTTTGAAGTATAGGAATATAGTTAAATTATAAAACAAAAATGTGCAACAAACCCATTTTGATGACACAGAGTAACTGAATATCATATAATATTGAAATTATGTTGTTTATATATAGCTACATGATGCACTCCTCCACAAAATTAACGACTGTAAATAAAATCAAAAATTGATTTCTTTGAAACTAACTGTATATCCGAATTTCCATTTTGCTTGAACAATAAGAACATAAAAACTGATCTACTTACATAGCGTGGTTTTTGATGATGCTGCTTTATCAAGTTTTCCAAATGCTGTTTTCTTTCTTTTCTTACACTTTTACGAGTGCTTCTCGTAAAAGTCACGAGTCTTATATTTCTTCCCACATGTTTTACAGGAATGCTTGAAGGTATATAAGGCTTTATTTTCTGTGTATTCATCAGCTGCATTTATAACTTTGATCACATCATCGTCTCCAACGATTCTCATTCAAATATTCTCATTCAAATTAGCTACATCAACATCAAAATCAACAAGAACAATTTCTTCATTATCTAAAATCGCCACTGTATCGACTAAAACTTCGATACCTTCGTCAAAATCGAGATCTTCTAGTTGTAATTCATCAATACATTTTTCACTGCTACTAGTCGCCATGTTAAATATTATAATTCGGTAGTCTTGCCTGCACGTCTTGACAAAAATCTACAGGAAATCTCATTCGCCGAGCTCAAACAATTCAAATACGCTCTGATTGGTTTAACACTCGAGAAAATCTTTTGTTTTAGAGCAACACGCAAAATTCAAAAGATAACAAGGTTGATAAGAATAGGTGAATAATCGTTCACTATCCATCTCCCTTACACATCCCTGTAATATTATGTATCTTTAAAAAAACAGTTCGTGAAAAACAGCATTCTATCAATAAAACAAGGAACACTTGAGTCGTTTACGAGAAAATAGGACTATTAAATGACTTATGGAACATAGCGGTTCATTCATAGTAGTAAATTTCTGAAAATGATGACATAAAGGCAAACGTTTTTGTTCCATTCAATTTGTTAAGAAGTGATGTATCACTGTGACAAGTTTTATGCCATGCCAATAATTATTTAAGAACTTATTGAGGGGTTGTGGGGAAAATCCCCCCACGCCCAAGTCCTGGACGGTCCCTAAAATCCCTAGCCTAATAGGGGTAAAAGTGAGAATTATAGTTGAATTCAGCACTTCTTGTAAGATGAAATACGCAGAGGCGACACAAAAGAGACTCCGATGTATACGGTAAGAAGTTAACTTGTGAAAGTTAAAAGTGAAATTTTCTTTATTTTCTTCCTTTTATAATGTTTTACAATTATCCAAAAGTGTTCAAAGGTTTATAAATGAAAATATAATCATGCAAAAATTGGAATTTCAAATAAAGAGGAAAACTTTAAAACATTAATTTAATTTAAGATTTGTTTCGACCTTTTAATGGATTGGTGGGCTGAGAAATGATATATCAAGGCATTTCATATCTTATTTTCATACAGGCATGATAATCCAAACAAGCCTCCTCGCCTATGCTGCATTGTTACTGCGGTGGCAGTCATACGTTGCAAAAACGTAATTTATGGGATTATTAATGATAAAAAGCCTACTACATAGCGCTAAATTGATAAATCGAAGTAATTGTTCCTGTATTTAGTCTTTTTGAACCTTTTTGAACTTTAAATCTCTAATATTTTAAATATTTTTAAATGTTCGTAATCAGGAAATATGGAATTTATCAAAAATTAATCATCAATCATTTTTTTTCTTCCTCATTTATCTTCTTCCATTTTACATTTTACGAAAGGATATTATTCCACTCTGAAATATCTTTCAAACAAGGACAAATTTGTTGTAATTCATCAAGACAACGGTGAGAAATTTTAAAAAATATTTCGGGTCAGGCTTTAGAGCTCGTACTTTTCAAAGATCTATGAATAAACTAAAGTAAAGTAAATAGATGATCGTTTATACTAACCAAGATGTCCTCCAACTGCATTACCAATTAAAACACCCACCATCTGCATGGTTGTGATGAATGCTGGTATCCAATCTTTGTCGCAAATCAAATTCCACTATAAACAATAATCGGATACTGATGTAAAGATTTGACAAAATATACTGAAACCGTTTCGACGAACTATAAGCTGGATGAAGATTCCGACATTAAACAGGTGGAAAACGATATGTACGCAATATACGTTAAAGTAAAGTATTATCTTTGTTAATTTGATTATCTGAAGTTAGAATCGACATTAAGTGAACTTGTATTGACAGAAATAGTCACTTCTTGGTACGGAAGTACATTGTGGTCATTAATCCAAGAAGGCACGATATCGTTTATGTGAAACTGTAAAATGATGTTTTGATTGTATGTAGTGATTACCCTCTTCTGACAAAATTGTTGATGATATTCAGTAATAAAATCTTGTTTATTTAATCGTCTTTACTACCGACCCTATTTATTTTAGCAAGACACTGCATACTTGACACGAGAATAAAACCTGGGGAATTTGGTAGAAGTGGCAAGAAATGCGTTAGAGTCCTTTTATTCATTCAGGAATGTATTGAAATTCGAGAAAAATGCAAAAATCCACAAAAAACACATATTAAATTGTTTTTAGTTAGAACCAGGCCTATGCTACAGTTTAGATTTATCACGCACTTGACTGTAAGTGTGACCGCAACTGTAAGTGTGACCCATGGATGGTTCAGCGTCCTGTCCAGGTCAGGTAAATAAAATTATTAACTTATATATAGTATAAATATAGTATATATTATAGTAAAGAACGCTTAACAGTAAATTAATGTTCTTACTTCGCTTACGATTGTATAGATATTCTTGTCAAACACAACCGTGTCGTTTCCAGTTGGACATACTTTTTCTTTTTGAATGAAGTAAGTTATGTTACCTAGTAATAGAGATTATTATAAAAACTTATCGTTCAAACAATTTGTTGAATTATGTAATAACAAGATACATTTCATCTTACTTGTGCTATTAAAATGATGACTCACTGACCACCATTTCGGTTGAGCACCAGCAAACCCCATAATGGTCATGGTCCATGGCAAAAATAAACCTGTCGGCAATGCACACAACACGATCAATATTTGTGATTTTCCACATTCTCCAAGGATTTTTGCAAGTGTCTTTTCATAACTTTGCATTGTAAATTATTTGACAAAACCGTATAATGATACTTTTTGCGTATATCTCCCTTAATGCTATAAATAGAATTCTATTGGAAAAGCAAAAAATAATTTTAAACGTAAATTCAGCTAAAGTGGCACGAGTAACGTTATTTTTCACTTTGTATATTATGTCAACTCTTTTTACAATAATTCTGACACATATTGTTCTAATCAACGGAACCACTTGATTAGAACAGAAGCAAATCAACATTAAAATAACAGGATGACCATCTCATATAACGTTTGCATCAAATAAAAATGTATGTTGAGAGGTTTTCTTTATTATGTTTCTCAGGCAGTTATAAATAAATAAATAAATAAATAATCATTTATTCGCCTCATCCATTTATATACAATATACAATCTTCGTGCTATAACGTCAATAAATACAAACAAATCAATAACGATAAACACTGTCAAAAGGGAAAAGAACAAGAAGAAGACGGAACATATATGCTTGAAATAATTAAAATAACTGAGCTAAAGCACAGTCAAAATAAAGTTCCTTTCACTCCTAAAATATTTTATTCGACGATTCACGAACTATCCTTGGAATTTCATTAAACAAAGATACTGCTTTTGATTTAAACATGTTTATGTGTCTGTTTTTTATAATGTTTGATCCGTTGAATGACCGCTGATTTCTTTTTGGAGCAGCAAATTATTGTTGGTAATATAAAAATTTGAAGCAAAGATCAACCAGATTCATTTCAACCCATTCTTCGACAGGGAGACACTTCAATGGTCATGCAGTAGCGATTTTGAAAGAACATAGCAGTAGCCTTTTGTACTTTTCGTAACCTAACCATCTGATTACGTGTGAGTGGATCATATATGATATTACCATCGATTCCGTAAGTTGTTTTCTAATGAGCCATGGGCTAAGTCTTTTAATCTTTTGTTTAATCCTCTCTCTCTCTCCCTAGACGAGTGCAGAATAGCAGCTTTTAGTAACTTCTCAGATATGGGGGTTCCAATTCAGTTGTTTAGTTGATATAAATAAATATAAATTTAGTTATATCTTGATTTTTAGATTTAAATCATTTTTGACTCAATGCTTGTTGGTTCATAATAGACACAAACCGAGCAAAAAAAATACAAGATAAAAAAAGATAATATTCAGGTTCTGCAATCGATTGTTTTATATTTGACTGCCTGGAGAAATGATCTATCTGCGTTTGCGTTTTACGGCAAAATGTTTAGTCATTCATAACTTAACACAACCTTTATGAAAACTCTCCCGTAGACAAGAACTTTTCTAAAAATCAGGCCGGCTCATTGGTCCTTATTGATTCTTATGAATGTGCCACTTAATCTGATGATAAATTTATTTAAGTCTTCCATTATTTTTAAACAAGAAATGCTTTGCATATCTACAAATCGCGTGATGGAGGCTCGACACACGTTAGAGATTAAATAAAATTTATGCTTCAATTTATATCTGGTTCAGACATACAACACTAACGAAATAGAAGCAGCAAGCATGCACAGAAAAAAGACAAAAAAGACAAAAAACATAAAGTACAATTAATTATATCCCGGTTACTGAGAAACCTCGAAGTGACTAGGGAGATGGTTCAGCTGAAGTCAAGTCAAGTCATATATTCATAAATTAGAGGGGATGACTACAAAACGTTTTACCAAAAATAAGAAGAAGAAAGAAAGAAAAAAGAAAAACAACAACAACAACAACAACAACAAATATTTTTTTCTTTATTTTGTATGAGCTAGCAAACCGGAAAAACAAAACAAATTATAGATCGCAAAAACAAAGTTAGTGTTAATATTCAAGAAAATTGGATACTAACAACTGAAGCTTGGC
>CM077618.1:4089284-4129459 GCA_039566895.2 Turritopsis rubra | reverse complement strand
GTCAACCATCTTGATTTGTGGTTGGATTTTGTTGTTTATACTTGTTTATCAGGCAAACGAAGTTTTACTTGCCACATCACTGGTACATAATCAAATTGAAAAGGAGAAGCTGGCTCAAGAAGCCATCATGGTATTTGTTTTCTTTATAATTACCACCAATTTATGTAATATTTTGTTATATATAATAATATTTTTCTTCAATGAAATTATGAATACTTAAGGATTCCAACATCACTGGCATATATAGATATAGTTAAAACTGCTGTGTATCTAGAGAAATGCTGATGTCACATGTACCTGTAATTCTCCTGTTGTTATAGATGTACTCCAAGATTCCCGACTTAGTTGATTTAGGATGGATATGTAATCAGTTGAAATCAAGTATGTTGTATATCGGTTCAAAATATCTGATGTCAGCAATCATAGCTACACATCTAAGTTTCATGATGGATTACTCATTTAGATTATTGTTATGATGAGATTGTTCAGCTGTGTTTAACGATAGCTTTAAAACGTGATTCCAGAGGTATTGGTCTGCATTTTTACAAATGTGGTGAGCCACATGAAGATATTGATGGATTTGAAGCTCTATCTATGAGGTGTCAACTTCAAGTTTGATCAATTATTTTGTTATTGTTATTAAAGAAAAAAACATAAAGCTTTCTTTAAAGTTTCTTTTTGTGTAGAATTGGTAATCATTCTTCCATTTTTTTCAATAATAATGTTGTTTTTTGTTTATAACAAGATTTATATAAAAGAGAAATCATTATTTATAAACGTTTCAAGTTTTAAGTTTTAATGTAAGATTCAAGCACAACATCTTCTAAAACACATCATGTTGGGCATACTTTTTTAACATTGTGAAGATACGATGTTCACTTATAGTAATGCATTTATAACTACTACATATCATTGGTTAGTTATGTCAAACTTCTTCCAGGGGGGAATTATTCTACTCCTTGAAGCTAGACTACCATGAAAAACTGGTAAAAAGTATTTTTCTAATCTCATCACTTGTGTTTACTTTTAGACGCGAATCATACTTGCACATCATTGAAACACTCAAAGAATTATCAAAATATATAAATTATCATCCTGCTTCTGCACTTCCAAGTAAACCTGGTCCACCCGACAACCTCAAAGACACTCAATTTACCCATGAATTTGCTATGAAACATGTAATTCTTTACATTTCACTTGCTGAAAGTTTTTTCTTGTGGGGATTCCTCACTGTTGTTCTCGAACTGTGCAAGATGAATTATCAGTTTTAATCACCAAAATTAATCCATCCTTTTAATATAGCAATATTTGATTTGCTTATTTTTTTAGTTTAACAGCATGCTTGCAAACTGCTTGAAATCTGGTGATGAGTTATTCCACATGTCCCTGTATCAATGGTTGATTGATACTAAGCAAACTGATCTGTTATTAGAGGTATGATAGACAGATTGTTTGGATATGAGGTAGATGTATCAACAATGTATAACAAATATTCATAACGAATATGTAGATCTAGCTTCATTTTAAGTGTTCATAATAATCTTTCTCTGAACACGTTTTTAGTTACGCCAAAATATTACCTTAAATGACTGAATAAACACCCATTCTCAAATAAACACTTGTATTATAAAAGGAGTTTGATGTCTGATGACACATTGCATTGCACCGTAAATAGAACCCGATTTTCAATGGGAATAACTGATGTCACTTTGGGGTCTGCGATATTGGTGATGGGGTGACTAAAAAATTTGGGTCTAAAACTTTGTGGGGACGGGTGTGACGTCACTAGAATCTGTAACGGTACATTTTACACAGACTATCCCATACATTTTTTTTATCAGGTTTTCAAGCTCTACAACTTAGTGATAGTTATCCTTTTGGATTGTGTTATTTTATTTTCAAATATGTACTTGAATAAAAAAATTATTTTGTAAATAGACGCGTCTTCCGAATAAACACCCATGTTAAAAGTTTTTTAAGTAAATGTCCAGGGTGTTGAATTTACGGATTCTCAAGCAGCATTTAATGATTGTTTTTAGATCAAGTCAACATATCTTGAGCAATATCTCATCTCCACAGCTTCCAAACAGGTAAATAAAACATTCAAAAGAATTATGGGATTGCTTGAAGGTCTGCATTGGATCATGGATGGTTCTTTCATTTCTTTCGTTTAGCATCCTAACAACAAGAATGTGTTAGACTTGCTTTGGAAGTTTTATGAGAGGAACAAGAATTTCATGGCCGCTTCAAAGATTTTACTCAAATTAGCTGAAAGAGAAGGGTAACGATCTGTTGTGGTCTTGGAATGTTTTTAATAAACTTTTTCATCCCTATTTTTGAAAATCTATTTTCTGTGTTGTTGTTTTCTGTTTGTTTTGTAACTTTGTGTTTATTTTTCAGACCTACTTTAACCATCTACAACAGACTTGAATACTTGTCTCGAGCTTTGATAAGTATGAAAAGTTGTAGTGGTACAGCAAATATCGATGGAGAATTTTTGAGGGAGATTGAAGAAAAATTAGAGGTCTTGTTTTTGTCTAACCCACATATTAATGGATTTCATTTTACAAGAATAATCGTTAATAACTTCGTATATCAGTGCTTCTTTCAGTTTTGGAATGTGTTATTTTAATAGGTAGCTCAAGTTCAGCTGAAGGTTTTTGATCAACTGTCACAGAAACACATTGTTGGTCCAGGAAAGGATGATGCATTGATCCAGTTAAATTCTCAACTTTTAGATATCTCTGTGGTAAGTAAGACTTAAAGTCAATGTTTACCTTTTAATTTGAAAATGTCATGCACACCACAACATTGTTTTTGTTGTGTTTTCTAGTTATATGGAGACTATGCTGAAAGGTTTTCACTGGATGAATGTAAACTGGCCATTATACATTGTGCTGGTCATCATGATAATGCTCTTATTGAGAAGATTTGGAGAGAGATTATAGATAAAGGTATTTGCAAGCTGTTCTTCTTTTTGTTTTCAATTAAACTTTGATAGGAATGAGCAGCATTTTGTTTTCTTTTCAGCGTTCCATGAAAGTAAACATCTGGATGTTGACAATAGAATGCAAGCGATATCACAACAGATCATCCAATGTGGAAAGATGTATTCTCAACATTCACAGTATTTTCCTATCGGTAAGAAGAAGTGATTCACATAGTTGTTATGAAGAATTGATAACTTACATAGTCGTTGCATAACAACCTGAGAACATAGATCTGTTTTTTGAACATAGTATGCATCCTCCTATAAATTTTCACATGCAATATTTTCTTAATCTGGAAAAAGTTTCTATTAGTGAAAAAAGTGGATGAAGAAGTAAATAACAACAATTTTGCAGAGAGCTTGCCATTATAACTTTTCTTTCTATCCATTCCATTTTACACCTTTTCAAAAGCAAAAATAATTTATTCGTCAAATATTTTATTAGGTTACTTGGTTTATTATTTGGAATGCAAAAGTTGTGAGCATGCATTTCATAAGCAATGGGTGTTTGATATTTTTCAACAAATTGGCGTATCATATTCTATTATCATGAACAATTACATAACTTTGTATCAAATGAAGGTTTGTTGTGTAGTTTTCTTCTTAATAAAACGTTTACATAAAAAGAAGAATGTATTTCTTGTCAAGGTTTTTATGTTCAAAATAAACTGTACTCATGTATAGCTGGGATGACATAGCACTTTCCTGTAAAGATGACTTAAGATTGTCTGAACTTCAAATTTATTACATTCTTGAACTGTTATCTATTTCCAGGATAAAACATGGCAACGTATTGGAAGGCCTTTGCATTTACTGACAGTTATCTCAAACATATTTTCATATTATTTGGATCATCCTTTGCAATCGCCAAGTGAAAGGTATACACTCACTCACTCACTTATTCACTCACTAATGAAGAAAGTTCAGAAGAGTTCAGAAGAAGGATGAGATAATGTTTTTTCTATAATTCTTTAAAAACTGGCCCCTAACATCATCTCGTTCATCAAGAATTACAATACATGTTTGCTTCCATTTAGAATAACGTTAACAAGGAATTTATATGAAGTCACCACGTCACTGCTTGTCGAGTTAGAAGCCATGAACACATACGATAACGAAGTCAAAGACTTACTTGCTTCATTCAAACGCATACAAGCAAGATTGAAGAGGCTACTATGAAATGAAATGCAATGATATTTTTGCATGCCACTAGACAATAGTATGAATGGCCGACTGGAATAGGATTGACATTAAATGATTTTCCTAGGGAACAGTCTTTTGAATACAGAGATAGTGAACGCCATGTTACATGGATGAGTATCATGAAATTCAAGTTGTCACTACAGAGGAGCCATTTGTAATGTTCTGTAAATGATAATGTTGTTCTGCATTTTTATACTCTGTTATTGTGACATTCCTATGAAACTTTTTTTTTTCGGAATAAATCCTGTCATTTTAATTTGACACCTTTCAAAGTTGGATTTTATACTTTTCCGAAATCTATTTGTGATTCAGTAGTTTATCTGATGACACATCGGTGCTAAGTGTTGTTCTGCCTGTCCTATGAAGGTAGATGAAGATTAAATCAATGTATATGCTGTATTTGATTTTATACAGATTGATAATAGCGGGTGGGGGGAGGAAGGGGTAGTTGTGAATGATAACAAAAATCTACATCTTGATAAGATTGACCTATTAACGACCTCGCAGTTTTCGTCACTAGTTACAATGTCAATCAATCTTTATACGATTGATTGAATATTTAATTGACTGGAAAAACTCTGTGCTATGTATCAGAACAAACGGTTTTCTTCTAAAACCAACAATTTTGATTTATGTTTTTTGTTCTGGTGATTCATAAATTTAGTAAAATAATGTCAAAAAAACGTGCAGCAGCATCTGTTGTTGACAACAATAATGGGGGAGAAATAAAAGCAAAGAAGGCAGCAACTGTTGATATTTGTGACGTCATAAGTACAATCCTCAAAAGACAGCTTCAACAAGCTATGAGGTAGCTATCATCTGTTGCTTTCTTTTTTCCATTTTCTTTCTTTTCTTTTTTTTTTTTTTTTTCGTTTTCTTTTGGATATTTTGGGTAAATGTTTTTTTGCTTTGGGTAAACTTGTCCATTTGGTCATTTTCACCTTGTTTCTCAGTATTTTTATTGAAGCGAAAATGTCTAAAAATACAGTGGTTTAAGTTACAAAAACAAACTTTTCTAAAGTTGCATGATGGAAAGAATGTCATGTATGACCACGTATACAGTATACGTATACCATTCGAAGAACAAAACCATCTGGTGTTTTTTGTTTTGTGGTATCATAAGTTATGCACTTTCTGTTTGAACCAAGCAATTGCTGATGTTTAATTGAATCGAAAATTTATAGAAAGTGATAGTTGTTTATCAACATCTCCTTTAACTGCTCTTGTATTCTTCTACAGTTTGGATTCAGAAAGGACTTTTTATTTTTTAGGCAGAATGTTGACTTTGAAGATGGTAGGTATTATATTCTAAGAATTAATGTTCCTTTCATCAGGATGTGTTGAAGTAAGTACTAGAGGCTTATAATCACTGATGAAGGATATATACTTCAGTTCTTAACTGTATTATGAATGTTCTTACAAAATGATCAACTTCATTTTCATCCAAAGGATTTCTCGAATCTAGAATTTTTTAAAAAGCTGTTTCTTTTGTTTGAATTATTTTTGATGATAGTCTTGGGCTTGTTCATGTTATGAAGGTGTGTCACTCTACTAGCCTGTGTTGAATATGAGTTTTTGCTTACATTTTCAGAGCTGGTGAAGTTTAGTTGCAGCCCGTTTCCTCATTGTATTATTAAAAATTTCATTTCTGATGAATGTTATCTTGAGAAATTGAAGGAGTCATTACTTAAGCAAAAGTTTCATGAAAAGACCAACGACCTGTTTCAATTCCAGCAGGTAAGTTGTCGATGAAGTTGTTGCTGTCAAACAATTACCTTTAGGTTTATTTACTAATTTTTATTTTTGTCGAAATGTTAAGTGATTTGATACCGGAAGATAAACATACTCGCAAATTGATTCTTCAAAAAACCTCCATTCAGAGGCCACCTCCACAAAACATCCACTTTGATCTCTAGAAATGGTGTCTATTAGATGTTCCACTGTATAATGAACAAGAATTGCCTTTATCTGCAACTATAGTACTCGAAAGTTTCTGAAGCACTGAAATGTTTCTTCTTTCAATTCTTGTTCAAGTCTATAATCTGATTCCTATTCAACTTATTCCCCAGCCTATTTTTTTTATATGACTTATGATTTGTATAGATAATGAGCATCAACATTTTCCATAACAAGCATCGATAGTTGCTATTGAGCTTTTTGTTGCATATAGGCTCCTACCTAGAATGAAGACTTTTAGTACTGGGTGTTTTTAGGCTAGTAACGTTTGACTTGATTCAGTTTGTGAAGCTGCTGTTTATGATCATATACGACCAGCCATGGTTTTCACAATTGCATCTGCAAGCTAGATAAATTTTACCAACCTGGTTAAAAATTCCAATCATGTATGGCTCGATCTAGCCAGTTAGAAAATTTGAGGGTTTGAGGCGTACTTCCGACTTGATAACAGTTCTATCAAAACTAAAGAGGCTATCCTGGGTAAACATTAGTAATAATAATAGTAGTGGTAGTAATGGTAGTAGTAGTAGTGAAGGAAAGAAAGAAAGTATGAATGAATGAATCTTTCATCTTCAAATTTCAGACTCGTGATCTTGGTTACCATGGAAACAAGGAGATATCGACATTGAGGTTTGTGATGATGTTCTTTAACTCTTTGTCACTCAGAAGATTAAAGGTCATGGATGGAAACATTCATGTCTTAAACGTCAATCAAGTTTTTGGCTTTATGAAAGATTTTTGACTCGTTACCAATTGAGCTTTAGAATCAGGTTTATTAGAATGAATTGAGATTTTCCTTAAATCAAGCAAGTCAGTTTAAGTATATGCAATCAAATATTTCGGATTATTTCAACTTGACATATCCGAAAGTTCTCCAAAAATTATTGTGTGTATTTTTGAATTGAAATAAGTTGAATTATTCACTGTTGGTTACAAATGATTTAAAAAATAAACTAATTTACACCAACGAAATTATAAATATCGGCAGTCCTAATATCCACCCCTGTTTTTTTTTTTTTTTTAATCCCTTAATTTTAATTTGGTCGAATATACAAAGTATATGTATACAAAAAAAGACCCAACTTACCTCGGTCTATTTACACCGAATAAACTGAAAACAAAAGATTAAAATGAAGGAAAACATAAAATCAAATAAAGCCTACATTTGGAATAAACTCCCTGCATAATCTACAAGGACAGTTTGATGGTTTCCATGATATTATTTGACGTTTTAAACTATCCATGGTTTCTGTCATTTTTATATGATCTGTGATATTCCTGATATCCTTTGGAGGGTCCATTGATATCTGTGATATCCCTAGTTCTATCAAAAGGCATTTCACAAAAAACTTGAGCAACTCCGGTGCATTGGGAGGGTCCAGATAAATAGTACTTTAGCAATTTGAGCGTCTCTTTGCTAAACCCATATTCGTATCGTGTAGTTATCAATAAATCATGAATGATACTATAGAATGTCTTAAAAAGATCCATTAATACCACTCCTCTTTTTTCAAGAAATTGATGCCAATTTGCTGTCAGACGAAGGAGAAAATTTCAATAATTGACCAGTAATTTTCCACCAAAGTTTTGTCTTCCTTTTTGAAAACTGGTGTGATTAATACTTTTTTTTCAATTCACCAGGGAAACGCCCTCACAAAGTACTGCATTGATGTAATCAGAGTGAGGGAAATGCATATGACATCTGAGAAGGCTTTTATAACTTTGGTAGGAAATTACACTAATACTTTTGCGAGTATTTCACCCCACCATTATTCTATATACTTGCTCTGGTAATGTACATAGGAAGGAAAAATCAAATCCTTCATAAAGAGATTGGATTTTTGAAATACTGTGATGGTTACAATATTTACTTATGATGAAGTATGCATCATCATTTTTTGAATTATTTTTTTTTATAAAATATTCATTTAACTGCTTCGCTATCACTTTGTAATCAGAAATAAGTTCATCGTTTTGATCAAGAAGATTTATTTTTTTGGCACTGTGGGAGGAAGGTTTACTTTTCTTCCAAAATTCTTTCGAACCTCCATATATTATTGTATTATAATATTGTATTGTTTATCTTTTTTATTCAATCTAACGGTTAGATTCCTTTTTCTAAAAGTTTCAAATCACATTTCTTGCATATAGGGAGGTGCTCTTCGAACAACTAAGACCATGGCTTGCTGATGTGATTGACGTCAAATTAAACGACACTATCGATATGTCGTGCGCCAAATACAACTATACAGGTGGATGTCGTTACTTTTTACGTGACTTTTCATGTTTGTTGAAACTTTTATGGCCAGTTTAAACACATTTCTCACATTTCGGTCAGTTTTTGAAACAATTTGTTTATTATTTTTTTTATCTTTAGATTTTTTGCTTTGTCATGATGATCAGTTGGATGATCGAGTTGTTGCTTTTATTTACTATTTGTTACCAAATGATTGGTCTGTCCAAGATGGCGGTCAGTCTTTTGCATATTGTTCTTGCTTGTTTTTTGTGTAGCGAAAAGGCGAAAAATTCGTTTTAGCCTGGGGAAAACTTTGTCTACCATCTTGTCAACACCTTGACTATTAAAAGTATCTCAATTTACTTAATAAGTCGCTATGGTTACAACTTTGCATTACGGCATTATGTCAGTGGGAGAGATACCACTGCATTGTAGACCCAAAAAAAACGTATAGACATTTAGGGGCAAATATTACCACTTTCTGTTATATAGTACCACTCTCTGTCATATCCTACCACTTTCTGTTAGTTGCTTTGTCATTTTATTTCAAAAGTATAACTGTCTTTTATGCCTTTCACTTTTCACGCTCTGTGCATTTGGTTAGGAATTAGCTTGCTTAGGCAAACATTGTTATGTCTTCACAACTTTCGCTTGCGAACATAGTGGCCTTTTAGTTCCTATGCATATTTGGCTATTTTTCGTTTTTAGGTTGCCTTGATTTGTTCAGTGTTGATGGTAAGTACTACAATCAGAAGTTTGATTGATCGAGTTTTACTTCATTCAATGATGCTTTCACTATGGAAATCTATTTGTGCAAAAGTACCAAGTACTATCGCTCCTTATACGAGATGCATGGTGATGACGTCACCAAGAAGACGAAAATGATTTGGAAAATCTCAAATGTTTTCTTATAAGCGATTTTTTTCATAGATCTCTTCAATCCTGATGAAGTTGTGGCATCCATTGTTCCATGTTTTAACAGTCTGTTATTCTTTGAGGTTTCTGAGAAGTCTTTCCATCAGGTATGATGAAATGATGTTCAATTTAACCAACAGTCATAAACATAATCATAAACATCCAATGGCCATCTCTACTCTGTATGTGTTGCACGACTTGTTGCAGGTTGCGGAAGTGTTGACTTCAACAAAGAGCCGTCTGACAGTATCTGGTTGGTTTCATGGTGAACGGAAGAAGAAGTATTCTGCACCGGTTTCCAACGAGATCCAGTTGCACTTCCAACCAGCATTAACCATCGAGGTATGAACGCTCAAAGAAGTTTTTTTCTTGTGTTGTTTTGGTTTATTTCTTAATCGTAAGTGAAGCCACTAGTATCTTAAATGACTGTTTATTTAAAGTGGAAAAAATATCAACGGTCAATCTTTTTCAGTTTATTTGTTTTTAACACATTAGCAGCTTGCTGGAGGTGCTCTCTTTCTGTCATCAACTCGAAACTTCATCTTTTAGGATGAAGTTTTGTTGAAATGGATCAATCCGACATATCTGAACGCGGAAATCGTGAATGATATCAGCGAACAATTTGAAGAGAATTCTGAAATTCAACTTAGTGATTTTTTAATTGTAGGGATATACATTTTGCATTCTTGCATGATGTGCCAACTTACCAACATTTCTTCAAGAATATGTTTGTCACGCGAGATTAAGTATGAGTGCGTGTTTTCGAATGCTCACAACTGCTTTGTTGCACGTGTTTAGGAGAGTAAATATCAGGACTTGATGAAAGAACTCAATGACGAATCAGTTGACTGGAACATGAAGAGACCTGCGAACAAACGGTAATCCTTTATATATATTTGACTGTAGAATAATAAACTACTGTGAAATTAAATTCATTTATAAATGCAAAATTGCGTTTTGAAAACCTTAAAAAAAAAACAGTATGAGTTAAGACTGGCAGATTGGCAGAGCTAGATACTATGGTACTATAGTTACTGTACAGAAATTTAGCAGTAACAAGAAAAAGAAGAACATGATGAGTTGTGTTTTTGAAATTTCTGCTATAAAATTCTTAAAACTACATTGTACAATTCTTGTTGAAAAATGACAAGAAGTTCGACCGGCTCATTTTACTAACCCAGCCCTAACAAATAGCATGATTGTAGAGAACTTGAAAACCTTTCTTAACAAATAGCATTATTGGAGAGAACTTGAAAACCTTTCTTATTTTACAGTTCATATTTCATAACGACTGATACCGACAAGAATGCAAGCTTACTGAAAGGATTCTGTCAATTCTTAAAATCCACGCCCTTCTTTAAACTTCTCTCCAAGTTCACTGGTTTAAAACTCGCCCTCCTACATGAAGATGACGTCAGTGACGAATCCAGTTCCAGTAGAGACCGTGAAACCAATGCAATTGCTTCCACTTGCGTTGAAGTTCAGAAGTGGACGCCAGGATGCTACACTTTGCTAAATGATGATGGACAAGACTCCGTGGAGGAGTACATGTTGGACGTATTTCTCCATCTCCTTGACGACGGTGAGTACAAATAAGTTGAACATTAGTCGAAAGTTCTTCAACTGTGAAGGAGAAAATGTTTGTTTAGTGTCGTATTCATGATGTTGACGATGCCATGTTATCTTTACATTGGTAAAGACTCAGTTTACACGAGTGATATTTTCTGTCATTTTAGACTGGGATAGTGATGAATGTGGAGGCTCTGTTAATTATTTAATAAAAGAGTCTGGACAAGAGGTGTGTACCGATGCTTCTATCTATTGCCTATGAAAAGGATATCTCGTTCCAGAGGAGCCCTTTTAAAGAATCATTGTTATTTTTCTGTTTTAGTTATTATCTGTATCTCCTATCTCAAACTGTTTATCGCTGGTTTATAGAGATCTGGGAACGAGTCGGTTCATCAAATATGTAAACAATAGAGCTGTAGACAAAACATTGTATAATATATCCGCTGTTTATAAAGAAAATGGAAAAACCTGATCGTCCTTGCTTTAAGTTTTTTTAATTACTTCAATTTTATGGACTTCATTGTTATGGTTGAAATTCGTTCGAATGAGCTGATAAAGTTGGGTGAAATCCAGATCAATTGGCTCACACTTCTTTCCAGATGACTAAGGATATGTTCGATAGGAACCAATTTCCACGACATGAAAACAGTAAGCCCCGCCCCCTATAAAATCTATTCTACTCTTGGAAGGAATGTAGCTCATTCTTTTCTGCATTTCTTCTAATTATAATTGTTACCATGGTTACCATTGAATATTGCTGACGTCAGCACATTTCTTACTGGGTAAGCAAATTTTCAAGAATTTTTCATTATTTATGATATGTTTTACAGATTATTTACAGATTATTTACAGATTATTATATTTTGTACTTAGTTTTCTTATGTTCCTTGTTTGTAAGTAAGTAACATATTATAACATATACTATATATAACATATAATAACATATTCACACTTTTTGGGCAAAAGCACTTGGAAATATGGTGATGTCAGCACTTTATTAACGATGGAATCTCTATTAAATTTGAACGATTTTCACATCAACACAGGAACGAAATAATGCTTACGTAAGCATAAAAAACATTTGAAAACAAAATGCTACTGATAAAATATTAAAATTCTAATCTCTACAGAATTTTAGGAAAAGTCATGAAATATGAAGTCAATAGCATTAACGGTTCCGGAGATGTGATATAATGGCCCGGGCCTATGGACGTGTATCATCATGGACTACATCCGCAGAGACAATATCATTCATGGTTTCTTCTGGAAAGAACTCAAGTCTTGATTTCCGTTTCCTGAGTAAAAAGTTCGAGTTTTCGTTCCCATGCTAACTTGGTGACTTAAAAGTTTTCAAGTACTCTATTAAAATATCTTTCTCTTTTAATCAAAAAATTATTACGTCTTTCTTAATCCACTAAAGGAGATTTTTTCAGATTAACAGAGAGTTACATGTTCAACATGTTCAACATGTTCAAACCAAAAATTCAAATTCGCTTTTTAGTAACCATAATCTGATAAGAAATTTATCTAGCCAAACATGTGCATAGCGGACATGCTATATGTGGACACACCTGTACATAGTGTGCATATTTTCCGAAACCAGACTACTGTCAAAACTATATAGCGGACACTGTACATAAAGGGCCCTTTTCCGCACATCGAACGCGAACCGAATTTCACCCGTAGATAGCGGGCACTAAACAGGACTGAAAAACAGGATTGAGGATTTTTTTGGAAAGAAGAAGTATTGAATCATAAAGACAAAAGTTACTATTACTTCAAACATCTATCCCCCATGTTAACAACAACAAGTCCATGTGGTATAATATAGAAAGATATTTGAAAGGTCGGTTCACACTATGAGTTGACATGAGTTAATTTTTGTAAGCTAATTTTCCAGCTCATGAGTTAAATATTGGCGTTCACCTTTAAAAATCTTATTTTTTCTGATCTGGGAAAACATACACTGAAAGTGAATAGTTTATTATCATTGGTTGATATTTATACAGGATATATACAGTAAAATTAACTGTTATCAACGTGAGTCCTGGTGCAAGACTCTCGAATCTTTTAGTATTCTCTTCCGTCCTTTTGAAGAGGTGAGGATAAATAAATAAATAGAGTTATTTTCGGTTTGAAGATTAAATTCGAAAAGATTTAAAACAGATATTTTACCTTTATGAAGATATTTTCATTTCATCTTTCGTGTTTAATCCTTCATAATTTCCCCACTAGAAAAACACTTGTATTTGGGGATGGTAAGTATTAAATGTGCTCTCCATCTTAGATATCTTGACAGAAATAAGGTTCAAAAGATTCTCTTTGCAATAAGGAGGAGAGTTCACATCGGAATAACGGAATAAGATCAGAACCAACAAAAAATATTATTATTAAAATAAAATAAGGTAATAATATTATCCGATAATCCGATAGCCAAACGGAAAATGCTGGGATTTCTCTGCGCTGTGTATAGTGTATAATGATGTTGATAACCTCTCAACCGGGTAAAAAAAATCGTGAAAAGGCAATGTGAAAAACAGGATTGTTTTTAGCGTTTTTCCGAACAAAACTTGAATGATTTTGAAAATTTTTTCACTAAAAAACATTTCTTTTGAACTTCTTAAATACTTACTTATTTCAGCAAATTTATATTGATTATTTGCGAAACTTTATCTCTCAAATCGTGAAACTGTATCTCGCTAAAAATGTTTTTAATGTTCCAATTCGCGATTTTTACCTAAGCCTCATACCGGCACACACACCACCATCTACAAGTTGGTAAATCACAATGGAAGAGGCTTTGACAATGTAGATATCAATTCGGAACAACAGTCTGTCCAAACGTTACATTTTGTTATAGAATTATACCGTTGTATCAGCTAGCACTTTATAAACATTTCATTGGATAAGACTGTCTATCCACATTTAATCGAAGTGACTACTGGAGTGAAATTATTTCATTCTATACTCCGGAGTGAAATCACTTCGTAAACGGAGCTCTATCCGAAATGAAATTCATTTTGGAGTGAAATCAATCCTCAAAGTGTGAACATAAAAGTAAGCACTCGACAAATCAAAATAGATTGTTTTAAAAGTTTATACATAACCCCAGAAAATTTGATTATAGTTTAAACGCAGAAGATTGCACAGAAGATGTAAACGGAGACTGATGTAGCTAACTGTGAAAAGATAAAATTGATCAAATGTCTTATAGTGAAAGTATAAGAACCTGATCAACTGAAAGTATAAGAACCTGAACTGAATTCAATTGAGCACTCCAACCCTGAACGCTTTTAAAACCTGTGTATTGATGATAAGAATCTTAAAAAGAATTTTTAAGAAGAACATTACCCAAAATATATAGCCTTCCTTATGTATGTGCAAGCTTTGCCGCAACCAAATACGATAATAAAAACACTACTTTGTCCAGTTTAACAGCTATCCTCTCCAGAAGTACTCTTACATAAAAAACTTATTTACTTAACTTTCATAAAAATACTTTTTACTTAACTTACATAATATGAAAAGTAATTCATCTACTATAGTGTGCTGCAACTAATCATATGAATTCAGAACTTGTCAATTTTGATTTGAAATCAACCACACCAATTCATCCATTGTCTTGAGGAACAATTTCGAATATTCTTAACAGGTGGACAATCTGCATCAACAGAGCTGAAATTTTTGGTCATTCCTTCCCCTCCAAATAGATATGTAAATCTAGCATTATGCGCTAAATACTACATTCTTTGCGAAAGAATGTGGTGCTGCGACACCATACACTGTACCTAGCTGCATTTCCTTATATAATGGACTGCTGAAGAATGCGCACGAGTTGTTCATCTCCATTGATACTTCTTCAAGTGCAGAATGATGCTCGTCAAAGAAATCTAAACCCATTCTCATGAGAAGTAAGCATCGGAAAAGCTTTTAAGTGAAAACATGTCGACTTTCCGCTCTTGTGCTAACTGTTGTGCTAAGTCGGCCATTTGTGTGGTAGGTGATTGGTGATATTGAATATTGCTATTGGACAATGCTGGTATCAACATAAGAGCTGTTGTTAACTGAGGTTTACCATACAATTTTATTAAGGATGTCTATAACGCAAGTTGAATCATTGAGCTTGGATTTAACGAACGTTTTTTAAATTCTTTGCTATTTAGTTCATTTACGTTAAACGTAAACTCTCATAATTATTATGGAAACGAGAAAATACAATTTTACCTTCTTTAATTCAGTGCGATCATCAATCTGAAACTATAGATGCTTTAACGTTGGCGATGCTGAGACACGACTGATTGATGCTGAGACACGACTGATTGATGCTGAGACACGACTGATTGATGCTGAGACACGACTGATTGATGGTGAGACACGACTGATTGATGGTGAGACACGACTGATTGATGGTGAGACACGACTGATTGATGGTGAGACACGACTGATTGATGGTGAGACACGACTGATTGATGGTGAGACACGACTGATTGATGCTTAGACATGACTGATTGATGCCAGTCAAATCTTATCGTATTCTTTAAACATTTCTTCTCCGATATTAGCCATCACAACAGCATGACATTCTATGCTGTTTGAATTGATTCCCGAGTATGGTGAGTTTTCATCAATAGAAAAAATGATGATTTGTCAAACCAATGATCACCTGGGATTTTTCCAAAATAAATATGTTTTTCTAATCCTTCCTTTTCATATCGACCATCAAGAGTAAAAACTGAAATTGATTCTTCAACGATCTTTAGCAGCTCGGCGTTATATTGCTTTGTAAGCAAGTGGTTACGATGTTCCGCCCAAGTGGTTATGATGTTCCGCCCAAGTGGTTCTCTCCAAGCAGGTCGTTGCAGCAATTGGATTTAAACAAGGCATGTCGGCGTGTTCTTGGATTTTTGCCAATGTTGTAATTATCTCATGAACACTGATAACATCATCATTTTCAGATATGACATCGAAGGTAATATGTGACCATTTTGAATTATTACAACATTCTTCGACTTTTTGTTTCTTCTGAAAGTATTCTTGGTTATGTCTAGTATTCTTGAAACACCAAACACCAATTCCTAATCCTTGAGCAACTGCGTTTGAAACTTTTCGTCGGTTTGTTTCAAAACATCTTCGAAAACAAGATTATAATTCCCCACAATTGGTTGAAAAGTGTTCTTTCTTAAATTGATTGCTACTTTTCCAGCACTGTAAATCAGTTTGGCTGCACGAACCAATTGAGGGTCATCTTTACCTGTATCTGATATTACGGACCCACCACAATGAAGCATGGCAGGTACTCTATCTCTTAAAGCACTGTTTGTATTTCGCCACCCTCCAAAATAATGTTTGTCTTGGCGATAGTGGTCCTTAAGTTTTTTCTGCACCTCTTTTCCATTCCCGAAGATATTGACCAATTTCTCCAATTCTGTCCAGGAGCAAAGACAACTTTCCTTGTGGCCAAATACGAAAACATCGTTTCAACAGATGGTATTGGGATGGTGAGGAAAATCGTTTCAATGATATCTGCATTGTCATTTTTTAAGAGATCAGCTGAAATGACAAAAACAGAAGTCATTCAATTTGTTCTGAAATCAGGGCCGTCCGGAGGTCTCAAGAACATTGGAGAGGCAAAGTTAATATTTCACAAATTACGCAACCCAGCCGGCACGGCACGTCCACGTTGTTTCATCGTTGAACATAAGTCGATGGCGAAGTTGAAACGACATCTAAGTTTGATTGAAAATGAAACAATCGACGACGTCATAAATGTGACTGAATATTGACGTCGATAAAGCAACCTCAAAACAAAGTTCTTCCGACGTCACAGCTACGTCGTCTCAACGTTGAACAACAACATCAGTGACGTTGAATTAGTGTTAAAAAGTAGCTGAAAGTTAAACAATCGACGAGGATATTAAACCAGACTGATTTACAACGTCGATAAAACAACTTCAAGACAACGTTTTTTGAAAATAACATACACGTGTTTATAAGTTAAGTATCTGAACAGATATAACTACTACTTAAATTACAACAGGTCACAACACTGACAGAATCAGTTGGAAAATCTCTTGGTTTAAATCAATTGTTAAAAACTAGAGTTTGTTCCAAGAAAACATTCAACGCATCTATAGTTTGGGGTTAATAAAATTCACCAACAAATTTGTCAAGTTGTTCCTATCTATATATATAACATATATCTATCATAATTTCTTACATCCACGTTGCAAATTCATCAAGTTCTAATCAGCCATCCTCAGACACAAAATTATGTAAGGTCCAAGTAACCAACTTTTGGAAAATCATTCTGGTTTGATAAAACTAATGACATGCTATCCTCTTGTTCGAGGCGCATAATCTTAAAGTTACGACTTCGTGTTAAAAACTTCGAGTTAGCAGTTATGACGTCACAACTTCCAGTTATGATGTCACAATTGCCAACTCGAGGTAGGAGTAAACGTAAATTCACTTTCGAGTTACATACTCGAGATGCGAGAAACGTAAATTCACTTTCGAGTTACTAACTCGAGATGCGAGAAACCTCTCCATCTCGAACAAAATGTTCGGTTCCCCCAAGAACACTGGATAACTTTCTCTATTTCGAACTTCTCTATCTCGAACTTTTCCCTATATCGAAAAAATCTTCCGGTCCCTTGAACCATTTTCTCTCTCTATCTCGAACATTTACATATTCGAATTTCATTCAGTCTTGTTATCAACAAGTTTGAAAAATTATTCACTGAAGATCGAATTTCATCCAAGAAACAAAAAAATATTTGTGACTTTTTCAAACCCGTTTCATTGTAATGTAGTAATAGTGAAGCTTTTAAAGTTCTTTAAAGAAACTGTAAACTGTAAAAACCTCCCTAACTCCTAACTCCTCCCATTGTTTCTTTTTAGTCATAATGAAGGCACTTCAGTAAAATAGAGTCAGTTAAATACTTTCCAGGTGTTGAAAAATGCTATATTGTGTTAAATCTTCTGAAAACTGCTCATTTTGTAAGATTTTCTATATCTCGAACTTTTTCTATCTCAATCAAATCTCACGGTCCCTTGTAAGTTCGAGATAGAGAGTCTACTGTAGTTTGTCATCATTTTAGAGTTGGTCTTTCGGTCTAGAGACATGTTTTTTTATATGTTTCATGTAACCATGGATATAAACTTTTCGAACTCATTCAAATTTTATTTTTTGTTATCTTTCATACTTGTTTGATATTTCTTTTATATTTTTATATTTATATTTATATTTATATTTATATTTATATTTAGACCATCATAAAAAATGGTCGTGGTCGGTCTATTTTGTCGGGTTTTTAGATTTAATTGATATACTCGACGAAACTTTAAAATAAAGCACATTTAATATCCAATCAAAATCAAAGTTCATCAAAACGTTATTTTTCATTGGCAGCAAAATGGTTTCTGCGGTTTATCCTTGTTTATCTGCAAAACTTTATCATGCCCTTCGTGGTGATTTTGTGTAAATTTATTCCAGTGATAAAAGTTTCACGACATCGCTATAGCAAAATTACTAATCGTAGTGGATTCCCTATGAAAACTTTTGAATCCGATTTTAAACCGATTTACCGATGATGCATAAAATCGTAAGTTCGTCGCCGGTAAATTGTACAACTCACCTACTTGCGACTCACTTACTCAACGACACACCGATTATCCACACTCTTATTTATATTAGCAAATGGTGAAATCCTTAAAAAAATTCTGACGTGTTTGAATTGGGTAAATACATACGCTTTTTTTACGGAAGCCGATTAGTGCCACTAGTCTCTTCACTTAGTTACACTTAGTTAGTCAAGTCAAGAATCCAGCTGCATTCCGTTATAATTTCTTCACTTAAAGTAAGTTACATTTTTTCGCATGCAAAATAACAATTTTTTAACTTAGCGCGTGCGCCTGAAAAAAGTAGGTGTCAACAACAATGGCGAGTGAAATACAGTAATGAAATTTCTAATGAGTAGTTTTTCTCTTTGTCCCTCTTATACTGGTACTCAAGGAAAAAATATTTCTGATAGGAGACGAATTCATAGAGAATTACTTTAACAAAGGATACACTTACAAAGAAATTCTGGCAGCTCTATATGGCATCCACAACATAGAAATGAGGCATTCATCTTAACCCCCTCCAAAATGTTCAAAACAATGAGAATCCCTTCATTTACGTATAAAAGACACTACAAAAAGTTCTGAGAAAATTTCCAGATGATTTTTATGTCTTGCTAGTCCTCTGTTTGCCACAAGCGTTCCGAAAGCAAATGAGCATAAATATAAGCAGGCTTTCTATGCGTGTTGATCGCGTGCATTGACCGGCACCCTTTGCCCTACGGTTTAGTATATCGTTATACACACGAAAATACCTAGCAGTAACCTATCGTTTATCAGCGTGCGGCATGGACACTTAATCTTCTAAAACGTTGGAAAAAAGTTCTGATCATTTTAATTGGTCGAACGCTGTCACTTCGCAAAATATAACTCTCATGCTATGTACAGTAATAACGACGATAACACATTTCAATAGATGCATCAATTCATGAATAATTGTGCTATATTAATCAGTACCTAAATTTTTTGGAGCCACCACGTGCGATTTTGTTTATTTAATTGCTCCTGCAATATGATATAATGCCGTCAGGTACATTCAACACCAATTTCAATCTCGGCTTACGGAAAGGGGCATGAAGGCAAGGAATTAGTTACTACCCTTAATTTCATCTCTATCATTTTCTCTGAAAGGAAACCACGTTCTCGTGCACACCATAGAAGTATGAAAACTGATAGAATAATGATCTATTCAAATTTCTATTCAATTTAAAACAACTGATGCGTGTTGACTCTCTGTTGTACCATTCTCTTTTATGCAATAATTATGATATTTTGAATACTCGGTAGAATACCGACAATTTCAAAGTAAAAGCGAGTGTATTTCGTGCAGGATTTCCATAAGATATTAGAAGTTCATATAAGGACCCCAGAAGCCTTCTTTTTGAGAAAACCTGACCCGAATCAAAGGTTTCGTTCGTCCAATATGTAACAATGTATATTTCCGGTTATCCCTTGACGTTTGTTTTGATATCTCATGAAATATAAGCGTTTTCACATATTCTTCGCAGATGCGAATGGTAGAGGATCCAGGATATCGTGTTTGAAAAATTAAAATCGAAACTTCTTGGCAGGAAAAAGACATAATCTGAAGTCACCTACTTTGAAAAGACAGCATTCGTAATAATCAGCTTATTGAGATTTGAACTAATGACTTCCGTTACGAGAATCAATAGACTTCCATATTTAGCAAGATAAATTATGATTAACATTCACGCTTTTCAACACAACCTCATACTTTCATATCTTCTCTATGTGCACACAGACAGATTCGCAACTGCTACTTTTATTAGAGTTGATAGTTATAATGTTACGTTACAAGTTTTGGCAAACAGAATTTATAACTTTCGTTGAGATAAAAATATTTCACCGAAAGCTCGTGTGAAATTGACCTGATCTAATGACCTGAATCTAATGAAGACCTGAATCTAATGAAGACATGAAGACATGGTTAATTCAACAATCTTCAATAAAGCATTAGTGCTAGAGTACTTCTGATGGTACTTCTGATGGTACTTCTGACGGAAGCCAAAGTGAAGGGAGTACAAAATGTTATTAGCATTAAAAAAACTGGAAATACATCAATTTTTGATAAATTTTGTCAATGTTTGATAATAGAGAAATGGGTCTATGATTTTCTACAAATAGAGTCTGTCTTTAATATAGGTATCACTTTGGCTTTTTTCAATCTAGACGGAAAAATACCAGTACTAAAAGAAAGATTGATGAGATTAGTTAAAACACTATACATGATAAGATACATAATTTCGGACAACACGATAAGATACATCACACGAAGGACAGCTAAAGGAATACTATTTGGACCAGTCGATTTTTTGTTTCTTTGAGTGAAGTAATAATTGCAGAACCTCATTGCACTACTTGGACTAATGAAAGAGGATTTAGGATTAGGATTTTTAAGCCATTTAGAAAAATGATATCGAGTAGGAGGTATATTAGCTCTGATGAAATTAGCAATGCCAGAAAAATATTTATTAAACCTATCAGCTACCCCATTTGGATGTTATAAAATTCACATCTTAACAGAAGATTTCCTGGAGAATGGTAAGCAATGAGTTCATTAAGCCCCTGCCAAACTTTATTGATGTTGTCAGAGTTTGCCTGGAAATATCTAAAGACATAGTTTTTTTTGTCTTAGTAATGAGACAAAACAATTTCAATAAACTTGAATTGAGATATAAGAGATGGTTTTAAATGTGGGTCTTTGACTCTATTGGACTTCTTAAGGATCTTTTTCTTATAGAGTTGCTTGACTGATTCTAGTAAAACCTTTTGGTTAACTGAGAGCTTACACTTACACTTACAGAAAAACGTGCAAGTAACCTAATCGGCAATTAAGTTTGAAGAGAAATATCATAACGTTGGACTCCTCCACATTTTTTGAATGACCTTGAATACGCCTATATTCCCCTTACTAGTCTGGTCTTAAGTACTATCAAGCCACACTGTATAATATAAATATTCATTCATGCTTTTGATCGCAAATACAAAAGTTTACAAATACAAATTTCTAGCCAGGGCAATTTTTCTAGGTTTTCTGATATATGTACAAAAGTCAGTCCTGGAACCACGATAACCAGTTTAGACTCTGGAGTTCTTAGGAGTACTGATAAATTCTCAGAATTAGTTCTACATATTAAAGTGAAACTTCCAGAAGAGAAACTACTCTTGCTTTGATTTCAAAAAGAGTAATTGATAAACGAATTTTAGTGATCATGGAATGCAATGGAGAGTGATTCCACAAGCACCTAGGGACAATAGAAAAAGGAAGATATTAGAAGCTTATTATTAATAAATATAAACTTTGCTGAATAATCAATTAGATACGTGGTCAGTAAGCTTGTTTAGAAATGGTGGAACATACGTATTTTTATTTTGTATTATATATGAATGTAACTTTTTGTAATTTTAAATTTTACTGGCTCAAGATGTTTTTATAGAACGAAAGCTTACCTATATAAGTTGAAAGATTGGTAAGCTTTTCGTTCTTAAAAACATCTTGAGCCAGCAAAATTTAAAATTACAAAAAGTTACATTCATATATATATACAAAATAAAAATACGTATGTTCCACCATTTCTAAACAAGCTTACTGACCACGTATCTAATTGATTATTCAGCAAAGGTTTATATTTATTAATATAATAAGCTTCTAATATCTTCCTTTTTCTATTGTCCCTAGGTGCTTGTGGAATCACTCTCCATTGCATTCCATGATCACTAAAATTCGTTTATCAATTACTCTTTTTGAAATCAAAGCAAGAGTAGTTTCTCTTCTGGAAGTTTCACTTCTAATATCTGAGAATTTATCAGTACTCCTAAGAACTCCAGAGTCTAAACTGGTTATCGTGGTTCCAGGACTGACTTTTGTACATATATCAGAAAACCTAGAAAAATTGCCCTGGCTAGAAATTTGTATTTGTAAACTTTTGTATTTGCGATCAAAAGCATGAATGAATATTTATATTATACAGTGTGGCTTGATAGTACTTAAGACCAGACTAGTAAGGGGAATATAGGCGTATTCAAGGTCATTCAAAAAATGTGGAGGAGTCCAACGTTATGATATTTCTCTTCAAACTTAATTGCCGATTAGGTTACTTGCACGTTTTTCTGTAAGTGTAAGTGTAAGCTCTCAGTTAACCAAAAGGTTTTACTAGAATCAGTCAAGCAACTCTATAAGAAAAAGATCCTTAAGAAGTCCAATAGAGTCAAAGACCCACATTTAAAACCATCTCTTATATCTCAATTCAAAGTTTATTGAAATTGTTTTGTCTCATTACTAAGACAAAAAAAAACTATGTCTTTAGATATTTCCAGGCAAACTCTGACAACATCAATAAAGTTTGGCAGGGGCTTAATGAACTCATTGCTTACCATTCTCCAGGAAATCTTTCTGTTAAGATGTGAATTTTATAACATCCAAATGGGGTAGCTGATAGGTTTAATAAATATTTTTCTGGCATTGCTAATTTCATCAGAGCTAATATACCTCCTACTCGATATCATTTTTCTAAATGGCTTAAAAATCCTAATCCTAAATCCTCTTTCATTAGTCCAAGTAGTGCCAATGAGGTTTCTGCAATTATTACTTCACTCAAAGAAACAAAAAATCGACTGGTCCAAATAGTATTCCTTTAGCTGTCCTTCGTGTGATGTATCTTATCGTGTTGTCCGAAATTATGTATCTTATCATGTATAGTGTTTTAACTAATCTCATCAATCTTTCTTTTAGTACTGGTATTTTTCCGTCTAGATTGAAAAAAGCCAAAGTGATACCTATATTAAAGACAGACTCTATTTGTAGAAAATCATAGACCCATTTCTCTATTATCAAACATTGACAAAATTTATCAAAAATTGATGTATTTCCAGTTTTTTTAATGCTAATAACATTTTGTACTCCCTTCACTTTGGCTTCCGTCAGAAGTACCATCAGAAGTACCATCAGAAGTACTCTATCACTAATGCTTTATTGAAGATTGTTGAATTAACCATGTCTTCATGTCTTCATTAGATTCAGGTCTTCATTAGATTCAGGTCTTCATTAGATTCAGGTCAATTTCACACGAGCTTTCGGTGAAATATTTTTATCTCAACGAAAGTTATAAATTCTGTTTGCCAAAACTTGTAACGTAACATTATAACTATCAACTCTAATAAAAGTAGCAGTTGCGAATCTGTCTGTGTGCACATAGAGAAGATAGGAAAGTATGAGGTTGTGTTGAAAAGCGTGAATGTTAATCATAATTTATCTTGCTAAATATGGAAGTCTATTGCTTCTCGTAACGGAAGGCATTAGTTCAAATCTCAATAAGCTGATTATTACGAATGCTGTCTTTTCAAAGTAGGTGACTTCAGATTATGTCTTTTTCCTGCCAAGAAGTTTCGATTTTAATTTTTCAAACACGACATCCTGGATCCTCTACCATTCGCATCTGCGAAGAATATGTGAAAACGCTTATAGCTCATGAGATATCAAAACAAACGTCAAGGGATAACCGGAAATATACATTGTTACATATTGGAAGAACGAAACCTTTGATTCGGTTCAGGTTTTCTCAAAAAGAAGGCTTGTGGGGGTCCTTATATGAACTTCTAATATCTTATGAAGATATCTGCACGAAATACACTCGCTTTTACTTTGAAATTGTCGGTATTATACCGAGTATTCAAAATATCATAACTGTTGCATTACGGAGAATGGTACAACAGAGAGTCAACACGCATCAGTTGTTTTAAAATTGAATAGAAATTTGAATAGATCATTATTCTATCACTTTTCATACTTCTATGGTGTGCACGAGAACGTGGTTTCCTTTCAGAGAAAATGATAGAGATGAAATTAAGGGTAGTAACTAATTCTCCTTGCCTTCATGCCCCTTTCCGTAAGCCGAGATTGAAATTGGTGTTGAATGTACCTGAAGACATTATATCGTATTGCAGGAGCAATTAAATAAACAAAATCACACGTGGTGGTTCCAAAAATTTTAGGTACTGATTAATATAGCGCAATTATTCATGAATTGATGCATCTATTGAAATGTGTTATCGTCGTTATTACTGTACATAGCATGAGAGTTATATTTTGCGAAGTGACAGCATTCGACCAATTAAAATGATGAGAACATTTTTCCAACGTTTTAGAAGATTAAGTGTCCATGCCGCACGCTGATAAACGATAGGTTACTGCTTGTTATTTTCCGTGTGTATAACGATATACTAAACCGTAGGGCAAAGGGTGCCGATCAATGCACGCGATCAACACGCATAGAAAGCCTGCTTATATTTATGCTCATTTGCTTTCGGAACCCTTGTGGCAAACAGAGGGCTAGCAAGACATAAAAATCATCTGGAAATTTTTCTCAAAACTTTTTGTAGTGTCTTTTAAACGTAAATGAAGGGATTCTCATTTTTTGACATTTTGGAGGGGGTTGACATTTTGGAGGGGGTTAAGATGAATGCCTCATTTCTATGTTGTGAATGCCATATAGGGCTGCCAGAATTTCTTTGTAAGTGTATCCTTTGTTAAAGTAATTCTCTATGAATTCGTCTCCTATCAGAAATATGTTTTCCTTGAGTACCAGTATAAGAGGGACAAAGAGAAAAACTACTCATTAGATAATTTCACTTACTGTCATTTCACTCGCCATTGTTGTTGACATCTACTTTTTTCAGGCGCACGCGCTAAGTTAAAAAATTGTTATTTTGCATGCGAAAAAATGTAACTTACTTTAAGTGAAGAAATTATAACGGAATGCAGCTGGATTCTTGACTTAGTAACTAAGTGTAACTAAGTGAAGAGACTAGTGGCACTAATCGGCTTCCGTAAAAAAAGCGTATGTATTTACCCATTTCAAACACGTCAGAAATTTTTTAAGGATTTCACCATTTGCTAATATAAATAAGAGTGTGGATAATCGGTGTGTCGTTGAGTAAGTGAGTCGCAAGTAGGTGAGTTGTACAATTTACCGGCGACGAACTTACGATTTTATGCATCATCGGTAAATCGGTTTAAAATCGGATTCAAAAGTTTTCATAGGGAATCCACTACGATTAGTAATTTTGCTATAGCGATGTCGTGAAACTTTTATCACTGGAATAAATTTACACAAAATCACCACGAAGGGCATGATAAGTTATTGCAGATAAACAAGGATAAACCGCAGAAACCATTTTGCTGCCAATGAAAAATAACGTTTTGATGAACTTTGATTTTGATTGGATATTAAATGTGCTTTATTTTAAAGTTTCGTCGAGTATATCAATTAAATCTAAAAATCCTGACAAAATAGATACCGACCAACGACCGATTTTTTATGATGGTCTAAATATAAATATAAATATAAATATAAATATAAATATAAAAATATAAAAAGAAATATCAAACAAGTATGAAAGATAACAAAAAATAAAATTTGAATGAGTTCGAAAAGTTTATATCCATGGTTACATGAAACATATAAAAAAACATGTCTCTAGACCGAAAGACCAACTCTAAAATGATGACAAACTACAGTAGACTCTCTCTATCTCGAACTTTCAAGGGACCGTGAGATTTGATTGAGATAGAAAAAGTTCGAGATATAGAAAATCTTACAAAATGAGCAGTTTTCAGAAGATTTAACACAATATAGCATTTTTCAACACCTGGAAAGTATTTAACTGACTCTATTTTACTGAAGTGCCTTCATTATGACTAAAAAGAAACAATGGGAAGGAGTTAGGAGTTAGGAGTTAGGGAGGTTTTTACAGCCTTTACAGTTTCTTTAAAGAACTTTAAAAGCTTCACTATTACTACGTTACAATGAAACGGGTTTGAAAAAGTCACAAATATTTTTTTGTTTCTTGGATGAAATTCGATCTTCAGTGAATAATTTTTCAAACTTGTTGATAACAAGATTGAATGAAATTCGAATATGTAAATGTTCGAAATAGAGAGAGAAAATGGTTCAAGGGACCGGAAGATTTTTTCGATATAGGGAAAAGTTCGAGATAGAGAAGTTCGAAATAGAGAAAGGTTATCCAGTGTTCTTGGGGGAACCGAACATTTTGTTCGAGATGGAGAGGTTTCTCGCATCTCGAGTTAGTAACTCGAAAGTGAATTTACGTTTCTCGCATCTCGAGTATGTAACTCGAAAGTGAATTTACGTTTACTCCTACCTCGAGTTGGCAATTGTGACATCATAACTGGAAGTTGTGACGTCATAACTGCTAACTCGAAGTTTTTAACACGAAGTCGTAACTTTAAGATTATGCGCCTCGAACAAGAGGATAGCATGTCATTAGTTTTATCAAACCAGAATGATTTTCCAAAAGTTGGTTACTTGGACCTTACATAATTTTGTGTCTGAGGATGGCTGATTAGAACTTGATGAATTTGCAACGTGGATGTAAGAAATTATGATAGATATATGTTATATATATAGATAGGAACAACTTGACAAATTTGTTGGTGAATTTTATTAACCCCAAACTATAGATGCGTTGAATGTTTTCTTGGAACAAACTCTAGTTTTTAACAATTGATTTAAACCAAGAGATTTTCCAACTGATTCTGTCAGTGTTGTGACCTGTTGTAATTTAAGTAGTAGTTATATCTGTTCAGATACTTAACTTATAAACACGTGTATGTTATTTTCAAAAAACGTTGTCTTGAAGTTGTTTTATCGACGTTGTAAATCAGTCTGGTTTAATATCCTCGTCGATTGTTTAACTTTCAGCTACTTTTTAACACTAATTCAACGTCACTGATGTTGTTGTTCAACGTTGAGACGACGTAGCTGTGACGTCGGAAGAACTTTGTTTTGAGGTTGCTTTATCGACGTCAATATTCAGTCACATTTATGACGTCGTCGATTGTTTCATTTTCAATCAAACTTAGATGTCGTTTCAACTTCGCCATCGACTTATGTTCAACGATGAAACAACGTGGACGTGCCGTGCCGGCTGGGTTGCGTAATTTGTGAAATATTAACTTTGCCTCTCCAATGTTCTTGAGACCTCCGGACGGCCCTGATTTCAGAACAAATTGAATGACTTCTGTTTTTGTCATTTCAGCTGATCTCTTAAAAAATGACAATGCAGATATCATTGAAACGATTTTCCTCACCATCCCAATACCATCTGTTGAAACGATGTTTTCGTATTTGGCCACAAGGAAAGTTGTCTTTGCTCCTGGACAGAATTGGAGAAATTGGTCAATATCTTCGGGAATGGAAAAGAGGTGCAGAAAAAACTTAAGGACCACTATCGCCAAGACAAACATTATTTTGGAGGGTGGCGAAATACAAACAGTGCTTTAAGAGATAGAGTACCTGCCATGCTTCATTGTGGTGGGTCCGTAATATCAGATACAGGTAAAGATGACCCTCAATTGGTTCGTGCAGCCAAACTGATTTACAGTGCTGGAAAAGTAGCAATCAATTTAAGAAAGAACACTTTTCAACCAATTGTGGGGAATTATAATCTTGTTTTCGAAGATGTTTTGAAACAAACCGACGAAAAGTTTCAAACGCAGTTGCTCAAGGATTAGGAATTGGTGTTTGGTGTTTCAAGAATACTAGACATAACCAAGAATACTTTCAGAAGAAACAAAAAGTCGAAGAATGTTGTAATAATTCAAAATGGTCACATATTACCTTCGATGTCATATCTGAAAATGATGATGTTATCAGTGTTCATGAGATAATTACAACATTGGCAAAAATCCAAGAACACGCCGACATGCCTTGTTTAAATCCAATTGCTGCAACGACCTGCTTGGAGAGAACCACTTGGGCGGAACATCATAACCACTTGGGCGGAACATCGTAACCACTTGCTTACAAAGCAATATAACGCCGAGCTGCTAAAGATCGTTGAAGAATCAATTTCAGTTTTTACTCTTGATGGTCGATATGAAAAGGAAGGATTAGAAAAACATATTTATTTTGGAAAAATCCCAGGTGATCATTGGTTTGACAAATCATCATTTTTTCTATTGATGAAAACTCACCATACTCGGGAATCAATTCAAACAGCATAGAATGTCATGCTGTTGTGATGGCTAATATCGGAGAAGAAATGTTTAAAGAATACGATAAGATTTGACTGGCATCAATCAGTCATGTCTAAGCATCAATCAGTCGTGTCTCACCATCAATCAGTCGTGTCTCACCATCAATCAGTCGTGTCTCACCATCAATCAGTCGTGTCTCACCATCAATCAGTCGTGTCTCACCATCAATCAGTCGTGTCTCACCATCAATCAGTCGTGTCTCAGCATCAATCAGTCGTGTCTCAGCATCAATCAGTCGTGTCTCAGCATCAATCAGTCGTGTCTCAGCATCGCCAACGTTAAAGCATCTATAGTTTCAGATTGATGATCGCACTGAATTAAAGAAGGTAAAATTGTATTTTCTCGTTTCCATAATAATTATGAGAGTTTACGTTTAACGTAAATGAACTAAATAGCAAAGAATTTAAAAAACGTTCGTTAAATCCAAGCTCAATGATTCAACTTGCGTTATAGACATCCTTAATAAAATTGTATGGTAAACCTCAGTTAACAACAGCTCTTATGTTGATACCAGCATTGTCCAATAGCAATATTCAATATCACCAATCACCTACCACACAAATGGCCGACTTAGCACAACAGTTAGCACAAGAGCGGAAAGTCGACATGTTTTCACTTAAAAGCTTTTCCGATGCTTACTTCTCATGAGAATGGGTTTAGATTTCTTTGACGAGCATCATTCTGCACTTGAAGAAGTATCAATGGAGATGAACAACTCGTGCGCATTCTTCAGCAGTCCATTATATAAGGAAATGCAGCTAGGTACAGTGTATGGTGTCGCAGCACCACATTCTTTCGCAAAGAATGTAGTATTTAGCGCATAATGCTAGATTTACATATCTATTTGGAGGGGAAGGAATGACCAAAAATTTCAGCTCTGTTGATGCAGATTGTCCACCTGTTAAGAATATTCGAAATTGTTCCTCAAGACAATGGATGAATTGGTGTGGTTGATTTCAAATCAAAATTGACAAGTTCTGAATTCATATGATTAGTTGCAGCACACTATAGTAGATGAATTACTTTTCATATTATGTAAGTTAAGTAAAAAGTTTTTTTATGAAAGTTAAGTAAATAAGTTTTTTATGTAAGAGTACTTCTGGAGAGGATAGCTGTTAAACTGGACAAAGTAGTGTTTTTATTATCGTATTTGGTTGCGGCAAAGCTTGCACATACATAAGGAAGGCTATATATTTTGGGTAATGTTCTTCTTAAAAATTCTTTTTAAGATTCTTATCATCAATACACAGGTTTTAAAAGCGTTCAGGGTTGGAGTGCTCAATTGAATTCAGTTCAGGTTCTTATACTTTCAGTTGATCAGGTTCTTATACTTTCACTATAAGACATTTGATCAATTTTATCTTTTCACAGTTAGCTACATCAGTCTCCGTTTACATCTTCTGTGCAATCTTCTGCGTTTAAACTATAATCAAATTTTCTGGGGTTATGTATAAACTTTTAAAACAATCTATTTTGATTTGTCGAGTGCTTACTTTTATGTTCACACTTTGAGGATTGATTTCACTCCAAAATGAATTTCATTTCGGATAGAGCTCCGTTTACGAAGTGATTTCACTCCGGAGTATAGAATGAAATAATTTCACTCCAGTAGTCACTTCGATTAAATGTGGATAGACAGTCTTATCCAATGAAATGTTTATAAAGTGCTAGCTGATACAACGGTATAATTCTATAACAAAATGTAACGTTTGGACAGACTGTTGTTCCGAATTGATATCTACATTGTCAAAGCCTCTTCCATTGTGATTTACCAACTTGTAGATGGTGGTGTGTGTGCCGGTATGAGGCTTAGGTAAAAATCGCGAATTGGAACATTAAAAACATTTTTAGCGAGATACAGTTTCACGATTTGAGAGATAAAGTTTCGCAAATAATCAATATAAATTTGCTGAAATAAGTAAGTATTTAAGAAGTTCAAAAGAAATGTTTTTTAGTGAAAAAATTTTCAAAATCATTCAAGTTTTGTTCGGAAAAACGCTAAAAACAATCCTGTTTTTCACATTGCCTTTTCACGATTTTTTTTACCCGGTTGAGAGGTTATCAACATCATTATACACTATACACAGCGCAGAGAAATCCCAGCATTTTCCGTTTGGCTATCGGATTATCGGATAATATTATTACCTTATTTTATTTTAATAATAATATTTTTTGTTGGTTCTGATCTTATTCCGTTATTCCGATGTGAACTCTCCTCCTTATTGCAAAGAGAATCTTTTGAACCTTATTTCTGTCAAGATATCTAAGATGGAGAGCACATTTAATACTTACCATCCCCAAATACAAGTGTTTTTCTAGTGGGGAAATTATGAAGGATTAAACACGAAAGATGAAATGAAAATATCTTCATAAAGGTAAAATATCTGTTTTAAATCTTTTCGAATTTAATCTTCAAACCGAAAATAACTCTATTTATTTATTTATCCTCACCTCTTCAAAAGGACGGAAGAGAATACTAAAAGATTCGAGAGTCTTGCACCAGGACTCACGTTGATAACAGTTAATTTTACTGTATATATCCTGTATAAATATCAACCAATGATAATAAACTATTCACTTTCAGTGTATGTTTTCCCAGATCAGAAAAAATAAGATTTTTAAAGGTGAACGCCAATATTTAACTCATGAGCTGGAAAATTAGCTTACAAAAATTAACTCATGTCAACTCATAGTGTGAACCGACCTTTCAAATATCTTTCTATATTATACCACATGGACTTGTTGTTGTTAACATGGGGGATAGATGTTTGAAGTAATAGTAACTTTTGTCTTTATGATTCAATACTTCTTCTTTCCAAAAAAATCCTCAATCCTGTTTTTCAGTCCTGTTTAGTGCCCGCTATCTACGGGTGAAATTCGGTTCGCGTTCGATGTGCGGAAAAGGGCCCTTTATGTACAGTGTCCGCTATATAGTTTTGACAGTAGTCTGGTTTCGGAAAATATGCACACTATGTACAGGTGTGTCCACATATAGCATGTCCGCTATGCACATGTTTGGCTAGATAAATTTCTTATCAGATTATGGTTACTAAAAAGCGAATTTGAATTTTTGGTTTGAACATGTTGAACATGTTGAACATGTAACTCTCTGTTAATCTGAAAAAATCTCCTTTAGTGGATTAAGAAAGACGTAATAATTTTTTGATTAAAAGAGAAAGATATTTTAATAGAGTACTTGAAAACTTTTAAGTCACCAAGTTAGCATGGGAACGAAAACTCGAACTTTTTACTCAGGAAACGGAAATCAAGACTTGAGTTCTTTCCAGAAGAAACCATGAATGATATTGTCTCTGCGGATGTAGTCCATGATGATACACGTCCATAGGCCCGGGCCATTATATCACATCTCCGGAACCGTTAATGCTATTGACTTCATATTTCATGACTTTTCCTAAAATTCTGTAGAGATTAGAATTTTAATATTTTATCAGTAGCATTTTGTTTTCAAATGTTTTTTATGCTTACGTAAGCATTATTTCGTTCCTGTGTTGATGTGAAAATCGTTCAAATTTAATAGAGATTCCATCGTTAATAAAGTGCTGACATCACCATATTTCCAAGTGCTTTTGCCCAAAAAGTGTGAATATGTTATTATATGTTATATATAGTATATGTTATAATATGTTACTTACTTACAAACAAGGAACATAAGAAAACTAAGTACAAAATATAATAATCTGTAAATAATCTGTAAATAATCTGTAAAACATATCATAAATAATGAAAAATTCTTGAAAATTTGCTTACCCAGTAAGAAATGTGCTGACGTCAGCAATATTCAATGGTAACCATGGTAACAATTATAATTAGAAGAAATGCAGAAAAGAATGAGCTACATTCCTTCCAAGAGTAGAATAGATTTTATAGGGGGCGGGGCTTACTGTTTTCATGTCGTGGAAATTGGTTCCTATCGAACATATCCTTAGTCATCTGGAAAGAAGTGTGAGCCAATTGATCTGGATTTCACCCAACTTTATCAGCTCATTCGAACGAATTTCAACCATAACAATGAAGTCCATAAAATTGAAGTAATTAAAAAAACTTAAAGCAAGGACGATCAGGTTTTTCCATTTTCTTTATAAACAGCGGATATATTATACAATGTTTTGTCTACAGCTCTATTGTTTACATATTTGATGAACCGACTCGTTCCCAGATCTCTATAAACCAGCGATAAACAGTTTGAGATAGGAGATACAGATAATAACTAAAACAGAAAAATAACAATGATTCTTTAAAAGGGCTCCTCTGGAACGAGATATCCTTTTCATAGGCAATAGATAGAAGCATCGGTACACACCTCTTGTCCAGACTCTTTTATTAAATAATTAACAGAGCCTCCACATTCATCACTATCCCAGTCTAAAATGACAGAAAATATCACTCGTGTAAACTGAGTCTTTACCAATGTAAAGATAACATGGCATCGTCAACATCATGAATACGACACTAAACAAACATTTTCTCCTTCACAGTTGAAGAACTTTCGACTAATGTTCAACTTATTTGTACTCACCGTCGTCAAGGAGATGGAGAAATACGTCCAACATGTACTCCTCCACGGAGTCTTGTCCATCATCATTTAGCAAAGTGTAGCATCCTGGCGTCCACTTCTGAACTTCAACGCAAGTGGAAGCAATTGCATTGGTTTCACGGTCTCTACTGGAACTGGATTCGTCACTGACGTCATCTTCATGTAGGAGGGCGAGTTTTAAACCAGTGAACTTGGAGAGAAGTTTAAAGAAGGGCGTGGATTTTAAGAATTGACAGAATCCTTTCAGTAAGCTTGCATTCTTGTCGGTATCAGTCGTTATGAAATATGAACTGTAAAATAAGAAAGGTTTTCAAGTTCTCTCCAATAATGCTATTTGTTAAGAAAGGTTTTCAAGTTCTCTACAATCATGCTATTTGTTAGGGCTGGGTTAGTAAAATGAGCCGGTCGAACTTCTTGTCATTTTTCAACAAGAATTGTACAATGTAGTTTTAAGAATTTTATAGCAGAAATTTCAAAAGCACAACTCATCATGTTCTTCTTTTTCTTGTTACTGCTAAATTTCTGTACAGTAACTATAGTACCATAGTATCTAGCTCTGCCAATCTGCCAGTCTTAACTCATACTGTTTTTTTTTAAGGTTTTCAAAACGCAATTTTGCATTTATAAATGAATTTAATTTCACAGTAGTTTATTATTCTACAGTCAAATATATATAAAGGATTACCGTTTGTTCGCAGGTCTCTTCATGTTCCAGTCAACTGATTCGTCATTGAGTTCTTTCATCAAGTCCTGATATTTACTCTCCTAAACACGTGCAACAAAGCAGTTGTGAGCATTCGAAAACACGCACTCATACTTAATCTCGCGTGACAAACATATTCTTGAAGAAATGTTGGTAAGTTGGCACATCATGCAAGAATGCAAAATGTATATCCCTACAATTAAAAAATCACTAAGTTGAATTTCAGAATTCTCTTCAAATTGTTCGCTGATATCATTCACGATTTCCGCGTTCAGATATGTCGGATTGATCCATTTCAACAAAACTTCATCCTAAAAGATGAAGTTTCGAGTTGATGACAGAAAGAGAGCACCTCCAGCAAGCTGCTAATGTGTTAAAAACAAATAAACTGAAAAAGATTGACCGTTGATATTTTTTCCACTTTAAATAAACAGTCATTTAAGATACTAGTGGCTTCACTTACGATTAAGAAATAAACCAAAACAACACAAGAAAAAAACTTCTTTGAGCGTTCATACCTCGATGGTTAATGCTGGTTGGAAGTGCAACTGGATCTCGTTGGAAACCGGTGCAGAATACTTCTTCTTCCGTTCACCATGAAACCAACCAGATACTGTCAGACGGCTCTTTGTTGAAGTCAACACTTCCGCAACCTGCAACAAGTCGTGCAACACATACAGAGTAGAGATGGCCATTGATTATGTTTATGACTGTTGGTTTAATTGAACATCATTTCATCATACCTGATGGAAAGACTTCTCAGAAACCTCAAAGAATAACAGACTGTTAAAACATGGAACAATGGATGCCACAACTTCATCAGGATTGAAGAGATCTATGAAAAAAATCGCTTATAAGAAAACATTTGAGATTTTCCAAATCATTTTCGTCTTCTTGGTGACGTCATCACCATGCATCTCGTATAAGGAGCGATAGTACTTGGTACTTTTGCACAAATAGATTTCCATAGTGAAAGCATCATTGAATGAAGTAAAACTCGATCAATCAAACTTCTGATTGTAGTACTTACCATCAACACTGAACAAATCAAGGCAACCTAAAAACGAAAAATAGCCAAATATGCATAGGAACTAAAAGGCCACTATGTTCGCAAGCGAAAGTTGTGAAGACATAACAATGTTTGCCTAAGCAAGCTAATTCCTAACCAAATGCACAGAGCGTGAAAAGTGAAAGGCATAAAAGACAGTTATACTTTTGAAATAAAATGACAAAGCAACTAACAGAAAGTGGTAGGATATGACAGAGAGTGGTACTATATAACAGAAAGTGGTAATATTTGCCCCTAAATGTCTATACGTTTTTTTTGGGTCTACAATGCAGTGGTATCTCTCCCACTGACATAATGCCGTAATGCAAAGTTGTAACCATAGCGACTTATTAAGTAAATTGAGATACTTTTAATAGTCAAGGTGTTGACAAGATGGTAGACAAAGTTTTCCCCAGGCTAAAACGAATTTTTCGCCTTTTCGCTACACAAAAAACAAGCAAGAACAATATGCAAAAGACTGACCGCCATCTTGGACAGACCAATCATTTGGTAACAAATAGTAAATAAAAGCAACAACTCGATCATCCAACTGATCATCATGACAAAGCAAAAAATCTAAAGATAAAAAAAATAATAAACAAATTGTTTCAAAAACTGACCGAAATGTGAGAAATGTGTTTAAACTGGCCATAAAAGTTTCAACAAACATGAAAAGTCACGTAAAAAGTAACGACATCCACCTGTATAGTTGTATTTGGCGCACGACATATCGATAGTGTCGTTTAATTTGACGTCAATCACATCAGCAAGCCATGGTCTTAGTTGTTCGAAGAGCACCTCCCTATATGCAAGAAATGTGATTTGAAACTTTTAGAAAAAGGAATCTAACCGTTAGATTGAATAAAAAAGATAAACAATACAATATTATAATACAATAATATATGGAGGTTCGAAAGAATTTTGGAAGAAAAGTAAACCTTCCTCCCACAGTGCCAAAAAAATAAATCTTCTTGATCAAAACGATGAACTTATTTCTGATTACAAAGTGATAGCGAAGCAGTTAAATGAATATTTTATAAAAAAAAATAATTCAAAAAATGATGATGCATACTTCATCATAAGTAAATATTGTAACCATCACAGTATTTCAAAAATCCAATCTCTTTATGAAGGATTTGATTTTTCCTTCCTATGTACATTACCAGAGCAAGTATATAGAATAATGGTGGGGTGAAATACTCGCAAAAGTATTAGTGTAATTTCCTACCAAAGTTATAAAAGCCTTCTCAGATGTCATATGCATTTCCCTCACTCTGATTACATCAATGCAGTACTTTGTGAGGGCGTTTCCCTGGTGAATTGAAAAAAAAGTATTAATCACACCAGTTTTCAAAAAGGAAGACAAAACTTTGGTGGAAAATTACTGGTCAATTATTGAAATTTTCTCCTTCGTCTGACAGCAAATTGGCATCAATTTCTTGAAAAAAGAGGAGTGGTATTAATGGATCTTTTTAAGACATTCTATAGTATCATTCATGATTTATTGATAACTACACGATACGAATATGGGTTTAGCAAAGAGACGCTCAAATTGCTAAAGTACTATTTATCTGGACCCTCCCAATGCACCGGAGTTGCTCAAGTTTTTTGTGAAATGCCTTTTGATAGAACTAGGGATATCACAGATATCAATGGACCCTCCAAAGGATATCAGGAATATCACAGATCATATAAAAATGACAGAAACCATGGATAGTTTAAAACGTCAAATAATATCATGGAAACCATCAAACTGTCCTTGTAGATTATGCAGGGAGTTTATTCCAAATGTAGGCTTTATTTGATTTTATGTTTTCCTTCATTTTAATCTTTTGTTTTCAGTTTATTCGGTGTAAATAGACCGAGGTAAGTTGGGTCTTTTTTTGTATACATATACTTTGTATATTCGACCAAATTAAAATTAAGGGATTAAAAAAAAAAAAAAAACAGGGGTGGATATTAGGACTGCCGATATTTATAATTTCGTTGGTGTAAATTAGTTTATTTTTTAAATCATTTGTAACCAACAGTGAATAATTCAACTTATTTCAATTCAAAAATACACACAATAATTTTTGGAGAACTTTCGGATATGTCAAGTTGAAATAATCCGAAATATTTGATTGCATATACTTAAACTGACTTGCTTGATTTAAGGAAAATCTCAATTCATTCTAATAAACCTGATTCTAAAGCTCAATTGGTAACGAGTCAAAAATCTTTCATAAAGCCAAAAACTTGATTGACGTTTAAGACATGAATGTTTCCATCCATGACCTTTAATCTTCTGAGTGACAAAGAGTTAAAGAACATCATCACAAACCTCAATGTCGATATCTCCTTGTTTCCATGGTAACCAAGATCACGAGTCTGAAATTTGAAGATGAAAGATTCATTCATTCATACTTTCTTTCTTTCCTTCACTACTACTACTACCATTACTACCACTACTATTATTATTACTAATGTTTACCCAGGATAGCCTCTTTAGTTTTGATAGAACTGTTATCAAGTCGGAAGTACGCCTCAAACCCTCAAATTTTCTAACTGGCTAGATCGAGCCATACATGATTGGAATTTTTAACCAGGTTGGTAAAATTTATCTAGCTTGCAGATGCAATTGTGAAAACCATGGCTGGTCGTATATGATCATAAACAGCAGCTTCACAAACTGAATCAAGTCAAACGTTACTAGCCTAAAAACACCCAGTACTAAAAGTCTTCATTCTAGGTAGGAGCCTATATGCAACAAAAAGCTCAATAGCAACTATCGATGCTTGTTATGGAAAATGTTGATGCTCATTATCTATACAAATCATAAGTCATATAAAAAAAATAGGCTGGGGAATAAGTTGAATAGGAATCAGATTATAGACTTGAACAAGAATTGAAAGAAGAAACATTTCAGTGCTTCAGAAACTTTCGAGTACTATAGTTGCAGATAAAGGCAATTCTTGTTCATTATACAGTGGAACATCTAATAGACACCATTTCTAGAGATCAAAGTGGATGTTTTGTGGAGGTGGCCTCTGAATGGAGGTTTTTTGAAGAATCAATTTGCGAGTATGTTTATCTTCCGGTATCAAATCACTTAACATTTCGACAAAAATAAAAATTAGTAAATAAACCTAAAGGTAATTGTTTGACAGCAACAACTTCATCGACAACTTACCTGCTGGAATTGAAACAGGTCGTTGGTCTTTTCATGAAACTTTTGCTTAAGTAATGACTCCTTCAATTTCTCAAGATAACATTCATCAGAAATGAAATTTTTAATAATACAATGAGGAAACGGGCTGCAACTAAACTTCACCAGCTCTGAAAATGTAAGCAAAAACTCATATTCAACACAGGCTAGTAGAGTGACACACCTTCATAACATGAACAAGCCCAAGACTATCATCAAAAATAATTCAAACAAAAGAAACAGCTTTTTAAAAAATTCTAGATTCGAGAAATCCTTTGGATGAAAATGAAGTTGATCATTTTGTAAGAACATTCATAATACAGTTAAGAACTGAAGTATATATCCTTCATCAGTGATTATAAGCCTCTAGTACTTACTTCAACACATCCTGATGAAAGGAACATTAATTCTTAGAATATAATACCTACCATCTTCAAAGTCAACATTCTGCCTAAAAAATAAAAAGTCCTTTCTGAATCCAAACTGTAGAAGAATACAAGAGCAGTTAAAGGAGATGTTGATAAACAACTATCACTTTCTATAAATTTTCGATTCAATTAAACATCAGCAATTGCTTGGTTCAAACAGAAAGTGCATAACTTATGATACCACAAAACAAAAAACACCAGATGGTTTTGTTCTTCGAATGGTATACGTATACTGTATACGTGGTCATACATGACATTCTTTCCATCATGCAACTTTAGAAAAGTTTGTTTTTGTAACTTAAACCACTGTATTTTTAGACATTTTCGCTTCAATAAAAATACTGAGAAACAAGGTGAAAATGACCAAATGGACAAGTTTACCCAAAGCAAAAAAACATTTACCCAAAATATCCAAAAGAAAACGAAAAAAAAAAAAAAAAAGAAAAGAAAGAAAATGGAAAAAAGAAAGCAACAGATGATAGCTACCTCATAGCTTGTTGAAGCTGTCTTTTGAGGATTGTACTTATGACGTCACAAATATCAACAGTTGCTGCCTTCTTTGCTTTTATTTCTCCCCCATTATTGTTGTCAACAACAGATGCTGCTGCACGTTTTTTTGACATTATTTTACTAAATTTATGAATCACCAGAACAAAAAACATAAATCAAAATTGTTGGTTTTAGAAGAAAACCGTTTGTTCTGATACATAGCACAGAGTTTTTCCAGTCAATTAAATATTCAATCAATCGTATAAAGATTGATTGACATTGTAACTAGTGACGAAAACTGCGAGGTCGTTAATAGGTCAATCTTATCAAGATGTAGATTTTTGTTATCATTCACAACTACCCCTTCCTCCCCCCACCCGCTATTATCAATCTGTATAAAATCAAATACAGCATATACATTGATTTAATCTTCATCTACCTTCATAGGACAGGCAGAACAACACTTAGCACCGATGTGTCATCAGATAAACTACTGAATCACAAATAGATTTCGGAAAAGTATAAAATCCAACTTTGAAAGGTGTCAAATTAAAATGACAGGATTTATTCCGAAAAAAAAAAGTTTCATAGGAATGTCACAATAACAGAGTATAAAAATGCAGAACAACATTATCATTTACAGAACATTACAAATGGCTCCTCTGTAGTGACAACTTGAATTTCATGATACTCATCCATGTAACATGGCGTTCACTATCTCTGTATTCAAAAGACTGTTCCCTAGGAAAATCATTTAATGTCAATCCTATTCCAGTCGGCCATTCATACTATTGTCTAGTGGCATGCAAAAATATCATTGCATTTCATTTCATAGTAGCCTCTTCAATCTTGCTTGTATGCGTTTGAATGAAGCAAGTAAGTCTTTGACTTCGTTATCGTATGTGTTCATGGCTTCTAACTCGACAAGCAGTGACGTGGTGACTTCATATAAATTCCTTGTTAACGTTATTCTAAATGGAAGCAAACATGTATTGTAATTCTTGATGAACGAGATGATGTTAGGGGCCAGTTTTTAAAGAATTATAGAAAAAACATTATCTCATCCTTCTTCTGAACTCTTCTGAACTTTCTTCATTAGTGAGTGAATAAGTGAGTGAGTGAGTGTATACCTTTCACTTGGCGATTGCAAAGGATGATCCAAATAATATGAAAATATGTTTGAGATAACTGTCAGTAAA
>CM077618.1:4051519-4089184 GCA_039566895.2 Turritopsis rubra | reverse complement strand
TGATTCTGAAAACTCGATTGTAGCATTTTGCTCATTCTGTGGCTTAAAAGGATGTTTTTGAGTTGGCATAAACTGTTATATACCTAAAGGAATGTATTAGATGATGTGGTAGCCTCTCCTTTAAAATTAGTATTCCTTCATTCTACTATTCTGTATTGTATAATTTTTCCTTTCAGTTGAAGATGTTATTCAAAAAGAAGAATCAATCGAAGTCTTTCGTTTGAAAAATGATTATTGCATATTTGAAACTCCTTCAATAGTTATTCAATTTTGTGACACAGTGATTTTAGAAGAAATGAGCCAAAATCATGATGGTACCAAAGACAGTACGAGGAAAATATATGACCTTCAGAAGGTGGAAACAGAAATATATGATGGTTTTGTTTACATTCTTATAAAAGATTTGGACCAGAAAAAAACTTACAGATGTATTTTGGAATATCTAGATGAAGATGGTTTCCAATATAAACTGACGTCAAAAGCTGTTTCACGGAGGAATTTATCAAGTGGTATGTTTGTGAAATTCTATATTTTAATATAAAAAGCAAATTAAAACAAACTTCATAGTGTGCGTCATTTTGATTCTTTAATATTCGCTGTCAAAAATATTCTTTCAATTATAGAAAGCGCTTTGGAATGCTATACAGCCTCAAATGGTTATAGAATTGTTGATCACAGAGATTTAAATGAATTCAAAGATGAAAAAGAGTCTTTGAACTTCAAAAATAAACTTAATTGTCTCCAGTCTGAAACTAATACAAAGAGTGTGCCAGTATCTGATTGGACTGTTCAATGTGGAAACTATTTGAAATGTAATTTAATCAAAAACAATCAAGAATATTTTGATGAATGGATCATCTTTCCAAATATTTTTATGGATACCACACAAAACGTAACCAAAGACGTGGCAGAGTGCATGAGAAATGCTCTTTCAAGTATACAAGATGAATCAACTGCTGGAGGAGTTATAATTATGTATTATGACAGTCAAGGACATAAAAACGTTTTGTTGAAAAAAAACTTGGATGAAGATCAAGAACTTGGAAAAACTTGGAAGAACTTGGAAAAAGATCGAGACTTCTCTAATCGTGTGTTGATATTCCATCAAGAGATGGGAGCTTTGTTGAATATCAGAGTCACTGAAAGCACTCATCCAAAAGACATCTCCAATGAATTTGAAAAGTCTTCCAAAGATGCTGATGATCTCACTATAGTAATGGATTTCCTGATTGAGCAAGACAAAATAACTTCTCCCAAGATAACTATCGCCACTTTCGTTGCTGCTCCAAACATCCATTCTAATGTACTAAAAGCCACCATTTTCAAAGAAAAACAAACATTAATTTGTGATGGATGTTTTCCAAGAATCATAACAAAGGATCAACTTGGAAACATGAAAAAATGGCTTCAAAATGAACTCCCTCAAATTTTACAACTTGAAAAGTTTAGATCCCAGGTAAACTTGAAACCTGTTATTGCCCAAATTTCTGGCTTCATTGCTAATACAACAATCTTAGTGGCTTATCCTTCTGCTGATCTTCATGAGCAGCTGGTACAGTTGCAAGCAAATGATGAGCAGATTCAAGTGGTTGTTGATGCACGAAAACACAAGGTTATCAAGGCAGCATTTGGTTGTGGCAAAACTGAAAGGTAAAACTGTTGTTGCTACTTTACAATCAGAATTTTTGGCGCGAATTGCTGAAAAACCTACAACTATATTTTACATCAGCTTTGATCCATTTGATAGATCATGTTCGTCATTTTGAGGTGATAACGCTGATGATACAATACTTTTCTTTGCTGAGAAAGATGTTTCGTTAAAAGAAAAATGTCTTAATGAAGATATGGAACATATTGGTACATATTGTTTGAAGAACGAGCTGATCTTAAAGAGAAAGAAAGGAAAAACTCAAGTGATGCTATTTGGCACATCAAAACGACTTAAGTCATCTGGAAGAGAATTAGCAATTACCTTTAATGGTGCTCCAATCCTACAAGCTACCGCTAATCATGGAAGAAACACAATAACGAGCGCATTATAAATACTGAAAACGGTAGTTTCACATCACTCGGATTACGGTGGCACTCGGCGGTTGTTTATCAGACGATCGGAGATGATAGCCGAATAACATAATCTATCATTCGGCGAAACTTCGGCATGGATAAAAAGAAAAGTTGGTTTCGGTCTGCTTCGGTTAGCGATGATGTGCATAAGATCTCGCGATCTCTTAAATTTACTATTCCAGTGGGAGAGATCGGAGACATTTTGTTGGACTATTTTAACTCAGTTTGAAACTGCTATTACCATAGAAACACGCTATAACGTATTGTTTTGATAGCTTATGGATACCTGTTAAGAAAAAATGCGTTTTTTCTCTTAGTTTTCCAACAAATAAGAGATTTATTATTTACGAAATAAATAAAAATCAAACTAATTAGCTCGGTCCTGTGAGAGTTCGGATAACTGAGGTCAATAAACTTTACAAAGAAACCAAATTTCGCGATATTTTTTCTTTGACGTCATACAGACCCTTCCCGAATTTCCGTTTAAACACCGTTATGTATCCGTTTTATCCTCACTTCTGCATTTTATTGTTTTACCAAGCTAACAAGTTACGATCATTAAACTTTTTGTTTGAAAGAACGAGGCATTACGTAACTATTACCTCGTTTAACTCAGACAGAAATAACAAGGTTATCAACGTAAACTTATTATCTTCAAGCAAAAAAAATCTGGTTTCACAAAAGGACATCCTCCTGAAATTAAAAGATGATATTCTCTACGCAATGAAGAAGTTACCTTATCGATATTCGCTGACTAATACTCTACTATAGATTGAAATAATCTTCTTATACTAATACTAAATCTTGCTTTTTTCTTACCTAACTTTTAAAGAAAGAACATTAGGTAAAATTTCTCGGGAAGTTCGTCAACGGATGTATGTTTTTCCGTATTAGTAAGAGGGAATCTCCCATTAGGGGAATCTCTAGCTCCATCTTGCGGAGTTTTATTACTTCGTGGAGTGTTGTGCCTTAAGGAAGACATCATAAAGCCGCCCGGAGGAGATAGCAATGCAATGTTTTTTGCGTTCGAAAGTTCATCAAATTTTCTCAACGTTCATTTAATGAGAATGAAGAAGCTGTGTGTAAAATTTTTTGTTTTTGTTATTAATATTTTTTTATTAAACACTTTAAGTTCAGTAATAGAGAATAACAACATTGATAGGTGTCAGTAACTATTCTATTTAACGAGATATGTGTTCGTGTTATCAGTTCATCATTTTCTACCGATGTCTATTTTTTAATGTGTTTGAATGTAGCTTTTTCGTATCAGTTAGTTTCGACTACTATGCCGAAATGTGTAGCTAGCAATTTATTTGTTATTATTAAGGTTCGCCTTTAGAGAAACGAAGGTATCAAGATCAGTAATGATTGAAATGAACTGAAAATTATGTTTATTTATGACTTCTGGTCCATTGTCGTTGCTCCATGTGAAAGCAATAAAGGTAAAATAGGCTTAAAATTCCTTCACAAACAAGATTGTAATTTATTTATTTCTCGGATTATTATTCTGTCTACTATGAATCTATGCAATCAAGATTTTTTCATGCGATTGCTCCATGTGATAGCAATAGAGATGAGATAGGCTTAAAATTCCTTCACAAACAAGATTGTAATTTATTTATTTATCGGATTATTATTCTGTCTACTATGAATCTATGCAATCAAGATTTTTCCATGCGATTGCTCCATGTGATAGCAATAGAGATGAAATAGGCTTAAAATTCCTTCACAAACAAGATTGTAATTTATTTATTTATCGGATTATTATTCTGTAGGGGGCATCTACTATGAATATATGCAATCAAGGTTTTCTATTCGTTCATTCTAAATATTCTTAAATATCAGATTAGACCTGCATATTTTCTCACGATTTCATGAAGATAATTAGCTTACTAATTACTTACTAATAGTCACTTATTCTTCCAATTCCCCAGTGTAGTAGTTAAAAGCAATTATGATATTGAAAACGAGGCGAAACTTGATGACTAGGCCATAAAACTGCGTTTACAAATCATATCATAACATTGGAATTTTTAGTTTTTAGTTTAACTGTACAACTTTAGAAATCTCTAAATAGGCCAAATAGCACTGAAAAATAGGGATAATCGCATTCTTTGAATGATCGATCCAAAATATTTGTGTTAAATATGATATAATTTCAACATGGAGAAACACAACAATTTTTGTATATACACAGATTTATTATGGCAGTATTGCGTGTAAAAACAATTTATGGAGAAAAACTGTAAAATGTTTTTACACGCTACACTAGTCTACTAATACTCTCAAAACTCACATATTGCAATGCAATGTCTTCAGAGACTGTCCTCGTTATCTAATGAATCGTCTTCAAAAATCCAAAAACTTGCCGCTAATTTCGTTCTCTGAAGAAGATAGATATAATATCATTCAAATGGTTACCAGAAATGTAGCCCTAGCAGAGGAGTAGCTAGAACTCTGTCAAAATTTGTGGAGGAGAGTTTAGTCATTAAAAGTAGAAAAGGAAAATGCGCAAGTAACCTAAACTGAAAAGAAAGATCATAACGCTGGACTCCTCCACTTTTTTGACTGACCCTGAATACACCTATGACAGACGAGGTGAGTTTTGAAATGACGAATGTGAAATTTCATTTGATTTTGACGTTTGTCTGATGACTCTAATAACAAGATTAATAAAAGGAAATGATTATAAATTTTGTGTAATTAAATGAAATTACAATTTGAAAAAAATGAATTTGTCATTGCTGTAAAGTGATCTTGTAGAAACCAGGCAAATGTGAAAGGATAATCTTTAAAACTCTTATTCAAACCCCAGTGCACATGAAATCGTTTTTGAATTAAAACTACGTACAGGAAAACAATAAGAAATATATGTAATAATGTAAACCATGCCTTGCTATTTTGAAAATAGATAGATTAACTCATGTAGATGAAAGAAGTAAACAACACCAACATTGTTGATTAAAAAGATTTTAGTATGTCCCAGAATACTCGTATTATCAATGTTTATGATAACATAAATTCCAGAGGAAATATAAGCTTTATATAGCCTGGGTTTCTCACTAATGTCTTTTTCAAATACGGTCCTAAATGGCTAAATCACGATTTTTGCCTTGGCCTAATAAGGGCCGGCCAAAAGGTCCAATATAAGGTATTATGAAAAGACGTCATTGTATGTATCAATCTAGTAGTTCAAATTCGATGGCGGATTATTTCAAATATATTTATCGATATATTATTATTATTAATGTTTACCCAGGATAGGATTACCCAGGATTTATCTATTACTCAGGATTTATCTATTTACCTTGGCATTTTGTCAATAAAATTATGCAATGGAATTACGATTTTCTTTCTGCCTGTCATATGACTACATATCATATGACTTTAGTGTCAATCTCCTATTGGCTCAAATCTAAACCAATAAAAAATTTTCTTACATTATTTGATGATACCCCCTAATAAATGAGATTTTTTTTAAAAAAACATATACAGCGGACGATACACACGAGCGATTTTTTTATGCCTGAAGATAATAAAAAAATTTTCAAAATATATCGCATTTTAATATTTCGCTTCTGCACATAGTGCGAGGATTTCGTTGAAAAAACTGATGAAAATGGCTTTAACTGCAATATTTTTTAAAGAATATAAATGTAAAAGTACACAGATAAACGAAAACGCGAAACCTTTCTCCGAGCTTTCTCCTCTTAGTCCTGACAATCCTTGTACCCAGGGTTTCTTGCCTTTTTGATATACAGACAGTCCTGACACACCCAGTCACGATCCTGGAAACGAAGGTTGGCATTGCCAGGGAAGCAACAAAACAAAGTGTTTATTGAATTATTAGGTTGAAGTTGGGTAGTGGTGGTGGTGTTGGATCCCACTGCACCACACTGTCAATGTCACTCCTGAGGAGAATTAATAATAATAATAACCTTCACATTTTTTATTTAGCGGTAGAGTGATAAGCTGTGTAAACTAAAAATGTCCGTAATAGATAGAGATCTTTATGATCTTAGATAGGCAAATAAACCGAACATTTATAAAGTTTGTGGATGAACTTTGCCCTCTTGTGAGCAGAAACATTCTATAACAATGTGTTACCGGTGTTACGTCAATGTGTGACCGGTGTTACGTCAATGGCTCTGCTTTGAATAACGGTTTTGAGTTACAGAAAAACATCTGATATATTTTCTCAAGTAGTAAACATACCTACGCTTGCTTAAGAGGTTGTGTAAAGCTAGGATCCATTTCCATTTCCAAGCTATTTTTCAATTAGCATAAGAAATATGTGTGCAATCAATATGCCAATGAGAAATTTTCTTATAGTCGAGGCATCCAATTCCTTCAACTCGATATATAGGAGGGTTTTTATTTTATCAATAAACACCGGCGCGTTTATACAAATGCAGCAAAAAATTGACAAGTGGTCTAGTCAGTAAGTGTTAGACATCAGTGAAGCCGAGTTTTGGACTCGAGGTGATGTTAGGGCATTTTCGCACCCCTTGTATTCAATAACAATGTCGAGATGTATGCCAGATAAAATGGCGAGAAAAAAGAAACCTTCGTTTTAAATTCTTTGTTTTGTTTTGCTCCGATAAGATCTACACACAATGCTGCTTGACTTCCAGGTAACACCGTGGAAAAGCAAACAAGAATCATGATATTGACGATTTTATGGTCGCAAACGCTACATACAAAATTGAAAATTGAAAAACATTCATACCATGCAAATATATATCATCATAGATTATTTTTACAACCTCAAACCCGGGGTCTCTTGCCTTTTCGATATATGGATATCAAAAAGCAAAGAGACCCTGGGTTCGAGGTTGATATTTTATTCAAAGAAATAGCATATCTACAAATTTTACATTATAATTTGTTGCGTTCAGAGGTGCGCTTGTGAAGCATGTAATAAAGCCTTGTTATTAGAGGGGCACCACCACCAACAACAACAACAACAACAACAACAACAATACCTCCAAAAATAATTTGTTGATTACAAAAGCAAACGGGAAAAACTCTGAATGGAAAACGGCCTTTATAATGTTTAGACACAGACGGGGGTGACGTTGATTGAACTAACAACAACAACAAAATAACTTACACGCCCTTGAAAGTCATTTCATAAAATCGTGTGAAAGCAACAGTGCGCGCAACGTTTTTTAAGCAGTAAAACTTTAACCCGAAGGAATTACGAAGATGGAAGGAATAAGTGATAAAGGTTTGTTTGGTTCTGATTTTTTATATATTTCTGATTTTTTATATATTTCTGTAACTTCCTCTCTTCCTTCGTTTCACTTTCCTTGCACTTTCCGGTTGTCACTTTGGGAGGTTGGGGCTGGTTGTATATCTTTTTGGGGTGGTTGGGGCTGGTTGTATATCTTTTTTGGGAGGTGGAGCTGCTCGGATAATTTTCTTTGGGTGGTTTGGGCTGGTTGCAGGGTTTAGTACTACCCATAGAATTAATGGTTATTGAACGAGAGGAAGAATTTACAAATCTGTTCAAGTTCACAATTAACCGACGATTATGCATCATGCGCGTTATGCTTTATCGTTGTTATTGTTATCTTAAAATGCAGAATTATTATATTGTTTACAAATTTCCATTGATGTCCAGTTCTATCTAACTAAAGAAAAATATTAAACATATTTAAAATGAAGGCTCTTTTCTTGCCATTGTATCTGGCATACATCTCAACATTGGTATTGAATGCAAGGGGTGCGAAAATGCCCTAACATCACCTCGAGTCCAAAACTCAGCTTCAGTGATGTCTAAGACTTACTGACTAGACTACTTGTGTTGTCTTTTGGAATAAACATTTTTATATATTTAAATATCTCTTTAGTCAAGTTGAAATATTCCAAACAAGTTGTTGTTGTAAAAAATTTTTCTTCCATTGATCAAGAATATATATAATGGACATGGTTTAACACTAATAATCAAATTATACCGTTATGATAAGCATTGAAACAAAAAAAGAAAGAAAACTGTGTGTGATCTATTTTTCAAAACTATCTATTTTGCAATCTTTAATAGCAAAACAATAACATTAATACTCTTAGGGCCTTATCAAACCAGGTAAATCTTCAGCTTCAACATTTGGATGAAGGAATGTTTGAAATTATGGGATGAATGGAAGAGAGAAATGAAAACATTTTAACATCGGCTTGATGAGTTGCAAAAGTTATCTTTTAAATTACTTACCTCCCTTTCAATATACTTGTTTTGTCCAGGTTTGCATCAAAAGGTTTATGTGGTTGAAAGCTTTTTTTCTTTTGGGGACCTGACCCATGTACCCTTCTTGGAGCGTTCATTTCTATTATTTCAGAGCACTCAATTGAACGCTCAAAAGATGTATCCCTTTCCTTTTGAATGTCACGTATATTAATCCTGGAAAAATGTATGAAAATGCCCTCATACTACTTATTGCCTCCAACATCATCATGTACATGGTGGCCCAATTTTTCGTGTATACGTATTCGCATATACTAAATATGTGTACTGATAAAGATGTTAAAACAAAAAAAAAGGCGACGCAAGTTTAGACTAATCCATGTATTTCTGACAACGTTTCGAACGACACAGCGTTCATTATCAAGTCAATTTGTTATACAACGTAAACTAACATTTTATATAAAAGGCGTATTCACACGCGTGAAGCATAATTAGCTATGTTACAAGCAGTTACCAGATTAACACATATAAGAAACAAAAGATTATATGCATAAATTATCAAAAATCTATTCGTGCATGTTAATTATAAAGATATAATGGAGTGGAGCGAATAGTTTTATTAAGGACCGGGTTGTCTCGTATAATAAAAAGAGAGAGACTCTTTGAGTTCCAACATAAAGGAATTTTTAGCGTGTGCAAGAACAGAAATATTATCATAATCAACAAAATGATCACAAGACAAAGTATGTTCTTGCACAGCTGTAAGATGACCCGTGGTTGTATGTGAACGTTTTCCTGTTAAATGCGATATACCCATATGCTCACTCATTCTGACTTTTAAATGGCGCTTAGTTTGGCCAATATAAGAAGTGTTGCAACTTCCACACGAAAATTAGAAAAATAGACAACGCCAGAAATGAGATCTTTGGATGGGCGATCCTTAAAACGAAAAAAACTAGACAACCTGCACGAAGATTTGTAAACAATATTGAGTTTACAACAGGGCAATGTTTTGGAAATAACCTTGTAAAGGCTTCTTTTAGTTTGTTGCGAAATAGTGCCTAAATATGGTAAGACAATTAAAAGGCTTTTCTTTTCAACAGTGGTAACGACTTGTTTAGGATTATGTAACTTGTTCAAAAATGTTCTGATGCAATTATCAATAAAAGAAATGGGATATCCATTTTTTCTGAAAATATCTGTAACTTTATTGAGCTCCTTATGAAATAAGCTGAAACTGGAGCAAAGATTAAAACATCTGAAAATAATCGTCGATATCATGCCAAATTTGAATGACAGAGGAACAAAACTATCGAAATGTGTATAAACACCACTAAATGTAGGTTTACGGTAGACATTAGTGGTGAGCACGTTATTTTCACGTGTAATTTCGATGTCTAAAAATGTACTGTCATCAAAAATGAAATAAGACTCATTGGTAGCCAGTGTAAGTAACTTGTGGAAATCTTGTTTGGAGAGACCACTAACCTTGTCTGTGTTGTCAAACAACTGATCAGTACATATGTTAACAGTCTCTTCAAGAGGAATATTGGTAAATAAAGAGTTAACATCCAGACTACCCATATATAAAGATGAATCTTGTTTAACGATTTCCGTGGCAAATGAAAAGGAGTCCAGAACAGTATATTCATTTCTAGTAATATCAGACATAAGTGGGACCAAGAATTTGGCTAATTTGTAAGTTGGTGTCCCAATAGCTGACAAAATGGGTCTAAATGGAGGAAATCCATCAACAGCTTTCTTATGTACTTTGCATAAACCATAAAGTACACCAGGTCTAGATCCGACTGGACAAAGCTGTTCATAAATTTTCTTAGATATACTACCCTTATTAAACAATTCTCTGTAAACATGTTTTAAATTATTTTCTTGATTAATTACAAAATTCAATTCCTTCCCTGGTTTCATACTGATAGGTTTGAACTTTGAAAGGTCTTGAATAATGTTTTTAATTCTAGAAGTATAAAGATCTTTTTCAATGATAACAATAGAATTACCTTTATCTGATTTTTGAATGACTAAGTTACTTTTAGCAGAAAGATTATTGGGAGCTTCAAATTCTTCTTCAGATAAATTATTTTGAACACCGTGTTGATTATAATTTCGAAAAGATGACAAGGCTGTGTCCTTAATTCTAGTTTTAATAAAATCGAGATCTTCTGAAGAAGTTATACCAAGATTTTTGATATCACGGTATAAAATATGTGTACGTACACGAAATAACCTGCATCCAGATTTTTAGTGAAAATGGGATCCCAGTAATTCGAGCCAGCCGGTTAAACCTGGATGAAATTTCTCGTATGATTGGCCCCTCAGGTTAAAAAAAAGTAGTAATGATGTAAAACACGCTAAACATAAAGGATACAGAGGCGTCTTTTGAGCATGTGTTTTTTTTCTCAAACATTTTCCACTTTTTCTTCCATTTCATTTGTAAATCATTATAACTGGTCTGTAAATCACTGCAAAGTTCAACTGTTAATCACAAAAGTTCAATTTATAAAAAAGAGTTCTTTGACTTCGTTCCAATTAGGAAAATAAAAGGAAAAACAAATGGTTGACAAAACTTATCACACCACTGGTTAAAAAGGGACGTGGCTGCCTTTGTTTTTTTAAATCTTCAGAAACCTTCATAAAAGTTAGAAAAAGTCACAAAATTGCAACGAATTTGGATAAAGCGTTAAAAGGTTATTTACATTAAAGAATGTTGCAGGGGAATTTCCCCCCTCCATGCATTTGAGAGTAAAATGATTATCTGAAAAGAACTTCTTTTTAGAAATTGAGAAAAAATATTTTAAACTATAAAGTGATTGCATATCTTTGAAAACAGTGTAAATATATTTATGTATTACACGACTGAATGAACCATCCTGTATAAACATTTGATAATAATAATAATAATAATAATATAGAATAAGGAGTGTTTTTCTTATTTTTTTTCTTCAACTTCTGTTATGTCTATTTCAGATTATCGCATGTTTGCGTTTCTCCTTGACCAACGATTCTCTGGTGATCTGCAGAAGGGGAAACAGTTTTGTGAACGACTTTTCAAGTACGATATTGAAGTTGAAAGGATATTTGAAAATGCAAATTCAAATGACAGGCCAGTCCTTGATTGTGTCATGGAGATGTTCTCCAATACCCTAGCCACCGAGAAGAGAGAATTGATAAATAAAATCAATGATCATCTATTGTTGCTTGGAAAAAATGATATACTAAAAGAAGAACTACATTATTCGCCTTACCTCAAAGGTTTGTATATTTATAAATTGTCTTTAAGAAACAATCTTGCCACGGATTTGACATGCACATTTATTACAACAACTAATTTGTCAGTGAAAAGTCTTTCAACAAACATTAAATGTTCAAAAGCTATTTTAAAACAACAAATAAATCAGTTTCGGTCTGCGATGCCAGGTCCTTTCATCTTGACAAGAGTCCTGGGTTTGAGATGTGTAATAGCTACTTTGAAACATCTTTTAGATGAAATTGAAGATACAACCCTTCAAGATCGACCAAGACGTATGAGAATCTTTAAGAAGATTTATGAATTAGCTTCTAATGAATGGAGAGTAATTGCTCATTTCATATTGGATTATCATAAAATTCAAACAATTTGTATAAACAATCCAGATGATGTACAAAAGAGATTGCGTACAATATTAGAAGATTGGCATCGGTGTACACCTTCCCATCAAGCAACATGGATGCATTTGGAAGCGTTATTAACGTTCTTAAATAAACAGCAACTCATTTCTGAGATTGCTGATGAGAAATGTAAGTACTTTTATTTTTCACAAAATTAAAAATTAAAACATGACAAAGAACAATAAAAACAATAAGAAAAATATTGTGATTTATTATTGCAATAAAACTCAGTCTAAAAGCTAATATTAACATTAGTAATTATTCCTTATTTCATTACAATAATGAAATACCTGAATTATACCCACTACTACAAAGTTTGAACAAAATGACATTAACAATTTCAAGAACCAGAAAAGGTTTTGTTGTAATACTTTGAGATAATATTCATAAAACAAAAGAAATCGAAAGAAACATCTGAAGTGGAAAATTACATGAATATGAAAAGAGTGGAAGTTATTGCTTTTTTTCATTTCATCTTAAATGGCTGAGGTTTTGTCATGTTTTGTCATGTTACTAAAAACTGCACTCAAATTAAAACTGTCCTCTTCAAGAACATTTATTCTTACTTTTAGTGTGTCCAAGATCTGTGAATTCCAGTAATTTATATCATATCTTCAGGTAGGAACAAGAAATGATTTTTTTTTGAAAACTATTACAACCTGTTAAAAAAACTCTTTCAACTCTTTAACATATATTCTATTTCTAATGATAGACATTTGTATCATTCTGCTGAAAGAGAAAATGTTAATCAATGCAGCTCAGATGTGTCCAGCATTGTTCCTGAGAGAGGTATATTTTTATCTCAATTTGGAAAAATTTAAATTTCTCTCAGCAAACCTTTCCATCTGATCCATTAAGTTGAGATGGAATATTTTGGATTTCCAAAATTTGTATAAAAGCTAGATAACACCATTTTGGAATGGCTAAAAAAATTTAAATTTGAAAAATAAGTTTGAAAAATAAGTAAAAAGCACTCAGAGAACATTGTCTCACTATGTATATTCCAATACAGAATTTTTTGTTGTTCGACAAAGTGAAACAAGTTGATAAGAAAATGACTCTGCATTAAGCACCTTCAGAATGTACAAATAAGTTTATGCAAACCTATATCATGATATGAGATTTTGCAGATTTCAGATCAATAGGTGTGTGTATCGTGTAAGGAACAGATAGTATTGATCTTGGCATTAGTTCAATCATGTGAAGTAATTGGTGTTTTTCTTCTCATTTCAGTTGTTAATGTTTCAAATAATATCATTCAAGAAGGATCTATAAAAGTCTTTCGGATGAAAAATAATTATTGCATATTTGAAGTTCCTTCAGCTCATGTTGGACATTGTGATGTAGTGTATTTTGAAATAATCACCAAAAATCGTGATGGTACCATACCTAATACCATGCAAAGAATTGATCTTCAGAAGGTGGAAACAGACACATACGATAGTTGTGATTACATTCTTATAAAAGATTTGGATCAGAGAAAAACTTACAGATGTGTTTTGGAATATCAAGATAAAGATGATATCAAATATAAACTAACCTCAAGAGAATTTTCACTGAGCAACTTAACAACTGGTATGTGAGATTAATTGAAGGGAATAGTTCAGATCTTATTCTTCATAGAAATAAATAGCTTTTATTCTTTAGAAAGTGTCGCAAATGAAGTATAAAAATTAACAAGTATATCTCTTTCTTTTCAGAAAGGATTGTTGAAAGCCATAAATATTCAAAAGGTTATACCATGATTGCTCACAGAACTATTGGAGAAATTAGAGATGAATTACCTAAAGAGAGTGCTTCCATGGAATTCAAAAGTCATTTTCTTATCTTCCGTTCAGAAATTGACACCGAAGGTCTAGAAGAATCTGATTGGATAAATCAATGTGAAAACTATTTGAAATGTAATTTAATTAAAAACAATCAAGAATATTTTGATGAATGGATCATCTTTCCAAATATTTTCATGGAGACCACACAAAACGTAACAAAAGACGTGGCGGAGTGCATGAGAAAAGCTCTGTCACAAGACGAATCAACTGCCGGAGGACTTATAATTTTGTACTATGACAGTCAGGAACATAAAAAATTTTTGTTGGAAAAAAAGTTGGAAGAAGAATATCGAGACTTCTCTAATCGTGTGTTGATATTCCATCAAGAAAAGGGAGCCATTTTAAATATTAGAGTTACTGAAAGCACTCATCCAAAAGACATCTCCAATGAATTTCAAAAGTGTACCAAAGATGCCGATGATCTTGCCACTGTAATGAATTTCCTGATTAAACACAAAGACAAAATAACGTCTCCCAAGATAACTATTGCCACGTTCGTTGCTGCTCGAAACATCCACTCCGATGCACTCAAAGCCACCATTTTCAAAGAAAAACAAACATTAATTTGTGATGGATGTATTCCAAGAATCATAACAAAGGATCATCTCAGTGAAATTAGAACCATGAAACAATGGCTTCAAAATAAACTCCCTCAATACTCAAGAAGTGAACCTGATAAGCAGATTGTCTTGAAACAGGTTATTGCTCAAATTTCTGGCTTTATTGCTAATACGTCAATCAAAGTGGCTTATCCTTCTGATGATCTTCATGACCAGCTGGTACAGTTACAAGTAAATGATGAGCAGATTCAAGTCGTTGTTGATGTTAGAAAACACAAAGTCGTCAATGCAGCATTTGGTTGTGGCAAAACTGTTGTCGCTACTTTGCAATCGGAATTTTTAGCACGAATTGCTAAAGAACTTACAACCATATTTTACATAAGCTTTGATCCATTCAGTTTGATTGATTTTTACATTGACAAACACTTAAAAAACTTAAAGCTGCAGAATGTTGAGAGTGGATTAGTGAATTTGTGTATTACCAATGCATCAGTAATTGGTGCGAAAATGGGATTAGGAAGCATCCCCCGTGTTTCGCAAGTTCTACAATATGTTCAAGACCAAGAAAGAGCAACTGGCAGAAAATGTCATTTATGTATCGATGAACTTAATACATCCACGATGTTGAAAGAAGAAGTTGATTCAATCAATGAAAAACTTTCTATTATGAAAGATAATTTTGTAACGATCATTTTGCAGCCATTTCAGTTTGAAAGATTCAATATTAAAGGAATCTCCGAAAAGAAAACACATGTTTGTAAGACATACGAGGCTCAACTGGATATGGCCCAATTGCAATTGAGAAAAAATATGCGAAACTCTGTGAAGATTTCAGGACTTCTTGAGGTGAGAATACTTATACCATATTTATTCAAGTAATCTCTGCTGTGTTTTAGGCATGTTGGGAGGATTAGTTAGTGGATCATAAGAAGAATATCCAAAGATTTTAGATGTGTCATTACATTTTTAACCAAGAGATAATCCTGAGTGTGCTTGATTTAACCATCAGGAATTTCAATTTCTTTTAGCTGAACTAAAAAGTAAAAATATACAAGAAAACTGGTAAACAATTTTACATAAAAAACTATCAAAACAGGCATTAATATCTTCAAACACTTCCAGCTTCCCTTTTTTATTACGATTTCTCCCACAGTTTGAAAGAAACATTTTTTTCTATCTAAAACATATAAAGCATAAATCGCTTAAAAAACATAATTGAAGTTTTTTGCCAGGGTTTTGTTATCTTCATCAAACGGTCCTGGGTTCGAGGTTGTGTTGATACAAAAAGCAAGAAATTGTGTATAATTGACAACATTTTTTTTAATTGTATTATTTAAGTTCCATTAAATATTAAATAAAATACAATTATATTTTGGTGCTTAAGTGATGTTATTTGATATTTTTGATATATCAAGAAATAAGAGTATATATCCTCAAAACTTCCGAACTTTTCAAACCAGTTTGAGATTTCAGTATGGGTAAAAAAACAAACATACCTACTTCCGAATGTTTTTCTATTCCTGTAGAAAGATGACTTTCAAGTTGTGCATGTATCATTTAAATATGTCATTTTCCTTTCCTCGATAAGTCGTGTTTCAACATTTATTGATAAGTCTATTTTCTGTCGGTTTTGTTTTCTGCAGGGATTATAATTACAGTTAAATCAGATTTCTTTCAACAGACATTATACACTTTCTGTGTGTATTTATCCATCCACTTAGCTTGATTTGACTAGTCTAAACACAGGGTATAAACTGCGTAATTAACCTGGAAAAATATGCGACATGCATTCCTAATGAAATTTCGATGATTAAAATTGCAATTAAAATGTTCTTCACTTCATAATTGAATTTCACACATTTGTGATGATTGTGGTGATTAAAACTAATATATATATATATATATATATATATATATATATTTTGGTAAATTTTCTTGTGACACAGATGTTTTTAAGTTTTTGCACAACATCACACATCACATCAGGTTAGATACACGGAACTTCCATTTTCTTCCCCTTTGTTAGTCTGGCCACAAGCACTTTAACTGTAGTGAGTCACAATAAACATAAATATCCATATTCCATAATGTTCTTGTCTTGCTTTGATTTCTAAAAAAGTAATATTTCTTCGAGCTAAAAATGCTTTTATGATTACATTAAGATTACGAGACTACGTATTAACAGGAGATGCATCTTTAAGAAGTTCAAAGGCTTCTTCTTTTTTAAAGAAAGTATCAGCTAAGGCATTTTCAATGAAGGTGAGCAATAAAAAAAATATGTAAGACTTTCCAGATCCACAAATATTTTGGTGAAAATAAAATCCCAAATATTCATTTAAAAAAAAATCATTAACAAAAACAACAAAATAGTGTAACATACTTTAAAAACCAGTTTTCGTAAATAATTATCCAACAATACGCCATATATTTTTGAGTTCGCTGTTTATCATTGCATTACAAACAAACTATCCGAAATTCAGTATGTGATATCCAAAACAGCAAAAAATTGTTACATAGACAGATAGAGTATGTGTAAACCAAACAATCGCTTATGCACGTAGAAATTGAATAAAAATGTTTATTCATGCTGATTTGAGGCAAAAAATAGGTCCAATGTTGCACGCATTTAAAAAAAGATTGAAAAAAAAAAGAACTTACCAGAATGGATGGCAAATGGAGAGGGCAGCAAGATTGCGGAAGAGAATTCAGACAGGGTCATTGGAATTTTCCGACAGTCGGGTATTTGATGATCTTTATGTAAAAAAGAAATCTATTTTACTTACAGGTTGCTAAAGACGTTATCAGTGGTGAAGAAACTCGATTTTACTATCCGAAATCTGAAAGAGACCTTGATAAAAAATTAAAAGCTATTTCCGAGACACGCACAGCTACTAAAGATATGACTGAAGATGGCGTCACACGTGATATGACTGAAGATGGCGTCACACGTGATATGACTGAAGATGGCGTCACACGTGATATGACTAAGACATCTAGTAATCTTCCTGTACCTTTGAAAAATCTGGAGCATGGTATGAAGCAATTCAGTACATTTGATGTGAAACGATCATCAGAGGGAATATTAATTAAACACCGTTTTGAACGATCGACAGAAGTTGGTCATTCTCATCAAGGGAAAAAACCAGAGTTGATGTATATTCCCTCGACCAAAGATATTGAGAGGTGTTTACCCAAAAATTGTCTTGGTAAGTACCAGGAAAAACAGAAGAAGATTTTAAAGATGGCTCTTTGTTTACAAAATGTCCACGCTGGAGACACAATAATCTGCCATGACGAGGAAGAATTCGTTTTGATACAACATGCGTTACAGGTTGCTGAAAAAGATTTTGTCACTTACGCACATTGTCTTGAAAATAAAAATATAATTCCAAGTGCTGAGGAGAAGCAGGTGGTAGCCGAAGCTATTGATGGAAAAAAGAAAATCGTTCTAGCAGATAGTAATGGTTGCCGTGGTTACCAAATTCGCAAAGTTGTGATTCCCTTATCCAGTACCGAGCAATTTCACCGACACACTATTATAGAAAATGCTGCAAGAGCAACATCGGATATTTTATTTATAATAATTGACTGTTCTACTCTGCCATGGTTTGGAAGCAGAAAATCTTCTTTCAAAAAGGTCATTGAGAAATGGAGTGCACTGAATATGATAACAATTAAACCAATCATCCCAATTCACATCACTTACATATCAAAATACATTGACCGTTTACCTGCCACATCCTTTTTACAGCAAACTGCAAGCAGGTATGTATTTGTCGTTTTTTCACTACTGCAAGATATTTGGGATATAAGTGTTGTATATTTAACCACTTTCTCTGTTGTATATCTATCCAACAAAGGTGAACATTTTTACACAACAATGCATTGTTTCAAGATGTATGATGTATGAAGTTGTAAAACGAGAACAGGTTGATTCTAATTATAATCAGACATTATTGCAATGATTTTCATAAACTTATTTTTCAGGATACTATTCGAGATGCCAACCTTCGAAGGTATGTAATTACTATTTAAAGAATTTTTCTTTTTGTTATTTATGACAAAATGTTAGCACATCATATTTAATGAGTCCTTCCTTTTATTCAACAAATTTCTTGATTATATTCAATGAAACAAGCCTAACTTTATGGAAACTTTGTTTTCAAATTATCTTGCCAAACCGCAATTTCTGCTAAATGAAGTATTGTATCAAAAACATTTCAGTGAGAACTCTATCGTCTGGGTTTTATCGTCGGGAAAAAAACATGCTGAAACTAACAAAAATAAAAGGGTCGTACTCCATGTTCTCATGTTCCTTTGTTTTGATACTGAAACAGAGTTGATTCAAAGTATTGTATAATCAGAGCCAATTTCAGTAATTATTATCGTTATTCAAGAATTACAAATTCCTAGGTAAATCTTTGCCTCTAAGAATTGCTCTTAGAATTTTAGTGCAATGTTTTTCCAGGCTTCGTCCAATTTTGTCTTGGTGTCAATGGTGTTGGCATGTACAACTTCTTTAGGAAGTTCATTTCAGGTCTTCACTGTTCGAAACTAGAAAGTGTTTTTTTGTAGTCCTCTTATGTCGTCTTTAGGTGGTCTCCTTGTTGGCAATCGTGCCACTGTCGATTTTTGAGGTTTGAAATTCGTGGATATTGCATGAAAATTTCAATATGTCACCACGTGCTCTTCTATAGGCCAGTGACGGCAGATCCAGTTTTTTTTTCAAAGTGATGGAGGAGCCATCCACAAGTTTAGTCGCTCGACGTTGCACATGCTCCAACATATTTACGTGTTTCTTTAAATGGGACGTGAGGTCAAAATTTTATTATACATTTTTTTTTTCTAATTTGAAAGAGCATTTCTCTACAATCATAAAAATATATATTTCATCTGCTGCTAGTTTTTTTTATACCGAAAACGGACCTGATGTTTTCTGCAAATCACGTTATGATCTACAGTTAAAGCAAATCTTTAAGCGGAACTGTTAAAAGTGTCTGATAATGAAAGTTCATGTAGTTCGTTTAGCGAAAACTCTTATAATTCTTTCTATTAGATAGTGATCATGGTATCACAAGTACAAAAATGTATCTGAAATGAATGAGCACAAGTTTTGTTATAGCAAATACAACAACAATTCTCCAAGTTTTCGTAAGCATCTGTCTAGATTTGTTAGTTCATGGGACAAAACGTTTAAGATAAACTAACAATAAAAATCTTTTCAAGCAACTCTGTTACAACACAAAATATCGTCAATACACTTCATGCCTCATTACTATGAGAAGTTAGGAAAGGAAAGGGACTTGTTTTATTTCCCTCTAGTGTGAAGTAAGCCTTAAGCATAAATTTAACTTTTTATTCATCTCCCTTCAATAAAATCTTCATGATCAGTTGTAAACAAATCATGCTCATCGTAAAGTTGTAAGTAAAAACGTGTTGCAAAGAAATAAGTTTTTTAATAGAGAAATTGGAATAGATCTTATTTTTCCAAGCAGTCTGGATCGAAGTGATCGCTCCATATCGCGGCACTATGTGCTTTTGGTTCAAAGTTGTGTATGTGTTCCATTTTCCATTGCCAATAATTATGTAGCAATCAAGAGCATATTTCACGCTCTTTCTTAGTATCAGTATTTTAAAATAGTGTGTTGTATTTATTTTACCGCTTTTGAGCACCCAAATACTAAGCACGACTTTATTATAAAACCTTGAATGTTTACAAAATATGAGTTTCTCTTTATTAGTAATATCACGAATATACATTTCACAATCCATCACATGTGCTTAATATGTTAATCATTAAATCTTAAAAATTTACGTAAACACAGTGAATTTTGGAAAATAAATTAGTGACAAAAAAAAAAAAAAAAAAAATTACGTTATGAAATTATCCCATTTTTGGGGTGGGTAGTAAGTAGCCATTTTCGGAACAGAACATGTCTGACTGGAAATGAAGGGAGTCTTCTTTTGTAGTTATGTGGAAAGATATGTATCTCAAGCTACTGTTTGCGGCAGATCATTTATGTAAATGATAAAAAATATTATATACAATAAGAACACTTCCTTGTGGGATTCTGCTTAAGACATTCACAGGATCTGAAGGCACTCTGTTGACTTTGACTACTTGACTGCATCCACTTAAGAATGTTTCAATCCAAGTTAACATCTTTCCATTAATACCGTAGTCTGTGATGAGGATCTCTATTGAATGCTTTGGCGAAGTCTAAATAGATCAATTACTCCTCCTGCAACTATTGTTTCTATACACTTATCAAGATAATGATAAGAGCTGTGTTGTGGTGGATTAACCACTAATAAATCCATATTGTTTAGGAGACTCTCGTGTGGGCCAAAAAAAAAAAAAAAAAGGATTCTATCAACTTACTGACAACTATTAAACTGATTGGTCTAGTAGTTTTCAGCTATAATTTTTAGAGCCTTTTTTTTTAATATTGGTGACAATTATGCCATTTTCCAGTCTTTTGGTAAACATCCATCATTCAAGGTTTCATTCAGAAGAAGAGTTTTGACATTGTTTCAAGTGCAAAAACCCAGCCTGGACCCATGGCAAGGTAACACTCATTGAGTGTTTCTATAAAGTTTGACTCCGTGATTCCTTCATTATGTGGGGTTGTCCATGTGGACCAGGTTATCTCTGTAGTTAAAATCTCCAAGGAAACAATGTGTCACCATAATGAATATTTATTTCAAATAAACATGCTTCATTGAATTCATGGTTGCGTTCTATTTGTTGGATAGATTCATTGAGGAGCAATATAGATATAGACAGCTAAACCACCGCCCATCCTTGAGCTGGGTTGAAGATTAACAGAATTATAGTGTGTAACCGGGTAATTTGTAGTCAAAGTGCTGTTTGTTCCGTGCCATTTTTTGGTTTCATTTCACAATTAGCAATTACAAGTAATGTAATGAATATATATATATTAAAAATGATACACTAAATAAATATTTTTTTCTGTCAAAAAATAAAATACCCTGGAAACTAATATGAGCGTGTCCACACTTTACAAATGAGTTTCTTTTGTCAACTATAATAAACATTTGTTCTATTTCATTGATCTTTATCATCTTTTTCTGCTTTGGCAACTAAAATTGAGAAGAATTAAATAATTTTTCGGAACTAGAATATTAACCAGAATACTGACCAGAAATTGTTATACTAATTATACAGAACTGAAAAGTTTCGTTGAAGTATAGGCTGAAACAAAGTGAAAAGGAGTTACAGTCTAGTTAAAGAAACAAAAAGCAAATAAATCAAACTCTTAGAGAACTATCCGATATATCCCGATATATCCGATATGCAAAGAAACATCCAAATATGTCATTCTGCCTATCTGGATGTACCACCCATCTTAGTTATTTGCCACATGTGAAAATTGATTTTTTAAATAAGCAACCTGGTTGATAACTTTAGCATACATTACATATTTTTGGAAATTCTGATTTTCCTTTTTCCTTTAAATGTCTGAACTGTGATAGAGCGTCATTATTGTAGAAAAGGTTCGTTACCTTAGTGACAGTTGGAGCTAGGAACATGGATGAGTATAGAAAGTTTTATCTTGAGTATGTTTAACAGGCTTCTCTATGCAGTGTTATGTTATATGGTAGTGAAACCTGGCCAGTAAAGGAACAGGGTGCCTACAAAGTCTGGCAAAAGGCATTTGCCCAAGTCACACTGAGGATAGTTCAGATTAGTTTTTCGATTTTGGCCAATCGCAATCGCAACGTAATAACTTTTCGACAACCGAAAGAAAACAAATATCTGTAGCACCGAGAAGGAACCAGGTTAATGAAAATGTAAGAAGGAGCATCTGGACATCAGTCAAAGGACTATGCTCACTGTATACTGTATACTCTCTTTGATTTAAAAATGATATTGAAAATTATAGTTCATGATATAACAAAGGCCTTGTCTAATACAGAAAGAATATAATTTCGTTTTTTATAGTAGGGTAAAAAAAACACGTCTGCAAGACATTGTAAACAGGAGAAAAACATGAATTAAGTGGTTCTTAGTTTTTTATGTGCTTATGTGATTTTTAGATTTTCATCTTCCTCTTCTTACAGAAAGATATTGTTAACGCAATGGAGTCCGCTTTCTTTCATTCCGTGCGAGTCCACGCACACAATTCTTTGTAGTAGGAATCCACTTCACAGTTGCTATTCATTCACATCTGCGTAATTCAGACGAGGAGATAGCGTTAAGTTCGGTTTCCACTAGGCATTTAAAGCCTTGTAGATGTACAGGTGGAGACGTTACTGAAATTGAAGCGGCCTTTAGGCGTCATTAAACTGCAAGTGGAAGTATCAATTTTTTTATATAATTGTCATGCGCTTAAATCTGCAGTTGAAAGTTTTTTTCAAAATGTCTACTTTATTCTATTCCTTTTTATTATTCAATGAATAACGTAAAGGCTATACATTTTGCTTATTCACGGTTGCTATGAAGTAGTGGAAATCCGTGTTTAAAATAGGCGTTGTCCGACTACTCTTGTGTGAAACAGTAATTTCGCCCATCTACACTAGAGAAATAATTATCATTTCATTTTAGATAGTTAGCTGCTGTACTTTTTTGTTTCTTTGTTTGCCCATCTTTTTATTTTTTCGTATGATTATGATTCAAATATGTTTTTTATTTGTTTTTGTGAGCAAGTCTTGGCGAAAGAAAGGATACATATTTTATCATGAATGACTGAGCTGATATATTTTTTATAAATTCTTTATTATTCATTAGAAAATGTAGAAATTTTCGTGCTAAACTACAGAAATATTTCATAAAATTTGTGTAACTGAAACACTTCTTAATTTGTATTCAAAAATTAATGCATGGTTTTGATTCTCAAAGTTTTGTTTTGTCATGTGGTTTGAGCCATGTATATTTTCGAACACTTTTATTCTGGCTGTGTATATTTTCGAATAAAATCATCCAATAGTTTTTCTAGAGATTCTTTTTATTCCCGCCAAACAGAATTCTATTTCTTTTACTTCTCGACGTTTGAAGAGTGTGGAGCTCTGTGTGTTGTTGATTTTTTAATAATGGAAATCGGTTATTGTATGAATGTTTGTCTGAAGAGCAGGAACGTCATGAACTTCGTATTTTGCTTATAATTAAAGATCAGGTAAAAAAACATTTTTTCCAATGTATTTTGATTTTTGAAAGAAACTTGAACATAGCACTTGCATACAATTTCTTGTGGAAATTCAATTCGTTTGACGATGAAATATTAAGCTTATTCCAACTTTCCTAAGTTTCTTTCGATGTTATTCATTGATAGGTTCAAGACAATTTTCTTACCAAAACGTAAAGATTAATTTCGCTTGAAAATTTTGTCATCATCTGTTAGAGCTTGAAAAACTGATTAAAATGATATATAGAATCATATGTCGGCGATGAACAGTTAAAAAGATACACGTCATTAAGTTGTAGTGCTATGACGTCATAGGTGGTGGGTCCGCCGATCCACGGCGTTACACAACCTCCCACTTCAGTTGCGTCACCTACGTACCGGCAGGTTAATGTGCACATCAGAAAACGTCAGTTAATTTGATTGGTTTAGAAGATAATTATCCAAAAATAAGCAAATCTCTATTTAATATTTCAATATTATTTTATTTCTAGTTTTTATTACTATTTCTTATAATTATTAATTATTAGTTGTTTTGAATTTCTTCACTTTTAAAATGTATTCTTATTTCGATTATTCTTCATTTATTTTATCATTTATTTTTCATTTATTTTAGATCTTCGTGATCTTATCCGCGATAATAAAGTGTCTGCATTACGACATCTCATCATATCCAACCCCTCCATCATCAAGATGAGGGGTAGTGATAATTATACACTTTTGATGTGGGCTTCCCGTTACGAAAAACCTTCGATGGTTCAGATGTTACTCGATAGTGGTGCGGAGACAGGAGAGAAGAACAGTATTGGTCGTACCGCTATTCATGTCTGTGCAGTTTTTAATTCGTACATTTGCGTGAAACTTCTCCTGGCTCATGCACCACTTGACGTCATCAACAGTCGAGATGATAGAAACGAAACAGCTCTTCATGTGGCGTCACGTGGTGGTAATATCGAAACAGTGAAAGAACTTTTAAATTATCAGATCGATACTCGTGTGAGAAATAAAGAAGGAAAGACTGCATATGATGTTGCGTGTGAGTGGAAAGGTAATGATGAAAAGAAAAGAAGAATACGGGAAGTTATTCTTCAACACGAAAAGTAAGAAAATATTTCATTCTAATATTTTTATAAGAAAAAATTGGATGTGAAAAAATATTTTGATGGATAAAATGTGAACTCTTCGTATAGTTACCATGACAACAGAATAATGAAAGATTTCTCTTCTTTCTAGGAAGCATCCACAATGAAGAAAGGTTTTTAATTGTATATAATTGTATTATTTATTTATTTATTTATTGATGATGATAAACATGTTTATCCTTTTTAAATTTCGCACCTTCGTACACAGACTCCCAACAGAGAGTTATTGCAATTATCTTATAGTGTTATATCCATTATCGTTTTTATGTAACAACTTCGCACTCAGTCTTCGAAACCCCCCGCAGAGTCGCTACTAAAAAACTCGTTTTTCTGATGAAATTGAATTGATGATGATGGTGATATGTTTTTAATTCAGTGAAAAATTTCATTTGTAAATACTTGGAAATTACATATTTATTGTAGTATATCGTATTGATTTATTTACCAAATTATTTTTGCAGTTTAATCAACTTAGTTTGCAGACCCCCCGCAGAGTCGCTATATTCTGTTTGAAATTATGCTTTTTGGAGTGTGTTAATCTAACAAGATGCGATCATTAAACTTCTATGTTGAAAGTCTCTCATTTCCGTTTGAAAGAACGAGGCATTATATAACCATTACCTCGTTTAACCAGACAAACAACAAGGTTTTCACCGCAAACTAGTGATGATCGCATCTTGTTACATTAAATTATAATTGAGTTCATGAAATAAAAATGTTTCAGCAAGTCAGTCATGTTTGTTTTGGAAATATGGAAGAAATAGTGTAATATATATTGAAATATCTTTACCTTAGCGGATTGCAGTATCCATTACTAGCAAAAAAAAGAACAGAATTGTTTGATATTAAACAACCATTTTTTCCCCTAATGTTTGTCAGTCCTTTATTAACATCTTTCCCGAATTTGTCATCTCCATGTTTTGCTAAGTTATCATACTCTGCCTCGTTTCGGTTTTCGTTGTGTAAAACCACATTAACGTTATCATCCGGTATGAACATCAAGGATATTTGAAAATCTCAATACAAGGTTGAAATACGAAAACCTTGGGAGTATTGTCAACTTAATTTGTCCCAGAGTTCGTAGCGTACCTGGAAATTGGACTATCTCGAGGAAAATTTAAAATGTAAGGGTGACACTGGGAAAACAAATCTTTCATTTGTAAAGTCTGAAGCTGAGCTTAGTGGGTAATGTGAATGTCGCAGATTTTCTCTCATATAGTTCTTGCTCTGAGACATAAAGCTGATCGAAACTAAAGATATACACACAGAAACTGATGGCGAGTTTGTGACTCTTAAAAAAGATGTTTTAGACCTTGTTTGTGGCGAGCTTAAATCTTTATTAGACCTGAAAGGACCAGAGACTGCAGCCAACAGAGTTGTTTGTGAATTACAGGAAGAACATAAATTTCTTAGAAAACAGTTTTCAGAACTAACGGATCTTCTGAATGTTGTTGTTTCCTTAGTTAAACGGCAAAATTCTTCTCGCGGCGAGAATATTTTAATTAGTAGTAATGTTATTTATACAACGATCAGCGAAGACAGTGCATCGGTGCAACTATGGTAACATTAAAGTTACAGTATTAATAGAAAGTTAAAAGATATCAGAAAACAATCTAATAAAAGATTTACGCAACACAAAAAACTTGAAAGGAAATCGTTGAAATTTCGTCTGGAGAAGCTGGCAAATTATGAACCATGTTATCCGGATGTACAGAACGATAGTGTAGATAAGGGCCTTTTGGATAGTACCATCACAGCTCTGTATGACTCAATAATTAGTGTTCCAGTGGAATCTCATCTTAAGTAAAAACACCCAGCTGTAACAAAAATTCTTCCGTTACAGTAATTGTCGGTGATAGTATTATCAAACAAGTCAAAGCATCAAAAATAGAAGAAAAGTTGTCATCTGGAAATGAAGAAGTGATTTTAAAATGCTTTCCTGGAGCGAACACTAATAGTATTCAATTGCACGTTCGAGAATCTATTGCTGAAAAACCCAATCGTATTATATTGCATTTTAAATATGAATTCAACAGGAAGGGAGATAGCGCAGTCGATTGATTATCAACATAGTCGAGAAAGAAAATACCGATATTAATTCTTTTGTTATATCTGGAACCTGTCTAAGAAAGCAAACGTTGTGAACAAATATCTGGAACGCATGCGCTCAGACAGACAACAGTTGTCGTTGGCAACAGCAACATAAATAAAGTTCACCTGAACGGTAGCAAACTCCACCTTAATAGTAAGGGTACGAAGCTGCTAACAGAGAACTTTTCAAAATCTTTAAACAAGTGCTGATGTCCCGTGAGCATCGCAGAGAGTGAACAAGAAACAATTAATGAAGTGAAATGTGACTTCAGTGGATTACGATTAACACGCTCAAAAAAACCCAAAAATGTTATAATTAGTTATATCAACATCAACTCGATTAGGAACAAATTTCAGGATGGCTACTTTGTGACATCTACTAGCCACCAAAACAAGAACTCAAGTTATTTTTATCGCAGCTTTCTGATGCATTAGATCGTTATTCAGAATACGAAAATGTTATATTAAACGGTGACTTTAACGCATAACCTACCAATTCAGTTTTGTCAGAATTTATTCTGTCATCAGTCCCTTTATTATCACATGAAAGAGAAAACTTGCTGGAAATCGTCTTCTGGTTCCAGCTAAGGTTTAATTCTTTCCACCAAGAAACATTCTCTCATGTGCACCAGGACAATTGGAACTGGTTTGAGCGATTTCCACTGTTTGATATATACGATGCTGCGCTCACAATACGTTAAATGACCGCCTTTGAAGGGAAATTATCGTAAATATAGAGATCTAAACGATGATAACTTTCGCAAAGAGATTTCTAATGCTCTGCAAAATAGCATCACAATTTACGCCGATTTTGAGAGTGTGTTTACATCTATTTTGGACAAGCACGCTCCGTTAAAAAACGTTTCTCCGGGCTAACAATCAGCCCCGTGTTTCGAAAACCCTTAGGAAAGCAATCATGAAACGCTCACGATTAAAACGTGTAGCTAATGCCACAAAAAACCCTGAGGATAAAAAATCCTTCAAGAAACAGAGAAACTTGGTTGTTAACATAAATCATCGAGAGAAAAAAGCTTTCTTTGCTAGTCTTGGAAATACGCAGCAGAATAACAACTTTTGGATAGCTGTGAAGGTTGGCAGGGAAAGGATTATTCTCGTGGATCAAGGAAGTGTGCATAGTGAGATCTAAGTATTTGTAATATTTTTAATCAACATTTCAACAGGATCACTAACAACCTGAACATTTCTCCTATTCCCAGTACACCAACATCTCACTGAGATCCAGTACTTAGTGCTGTTGAAAAGTATGCGTCTCACTAAAGTGTGCTTCTCATAAGGTCGAGGATAAAAGCGCATATTTCTTTTGAAATGAGTGCAATTAGAGGAGGAAATGTTGAAGGAAATTCTTGCTTCAAACGATAGCAAGAAGGTCAGTGCTTCTATATCTTCTAAGATGCTTATACTTTTTGCTACCGAATGTTCCTCTGTACTTACTAAGTGTTTTAATGGCTCCGTGATTGAAAGTTATAACTTTCCACATCAGCTGAAACTTGCCGATGTTATCCCTCTTCATAAGAAGGGTAACACCACTGATAAGGCGAACTGCAGGCCACTTAGTTTATCGCCTGTAGTTTCTAAAGTGTTCGAGAAGCTCATAGCCAAACAGCCCATACCGTTTTTTTTATACTTTTCTATCTAAATATCTGTGTGGTTTTCGCAAAGGATACAGCTGTCAGCATGCTCTTATGAATATGCTGCATAAATGGCAAATGAGTCTCTCAAAGTCTGGAAAGGTTGGCGCTGTTTTAATAGATTTATCCAAGGCAGTTGATTGTCTTCCTAAAAATCTTTTGATTGTTAAATAGTAGGCATATGGCGTTGGATACAAAACATTAAAGCTGCTCCATAGCTATTTATCCGACAGGAAACAAACAAAGGGTTCGAATAGGTTTCTCTGTCAGTGAAGGACTCAGTATATTATTGGGTGTTCCACAAGGTTCTGTGCTTGGACCAAACGATCTTTTGTCTTCGATTCTTGAATGTTCCATTTGCAATTTTGCGGATAACAATACCATCTGCAGCTGCAAAACTAGTATCAACACTGTTGTAGATAATCTGCGTTCTGGTTTAACGTTGATCGCTAGTTGGTTTAAATGTATGGTATGGTTGCCAATCCGGAAAATTTTCAAATGATAGTTTTAGGAGCGGAATATAGGAACATCACTCTTCGTGTTGGTAATGATTTTATTACACCATCCAATAAATTATCTTCTTAGTACTATCTTTGATGATAAACTTTCATTTTATCCTCATGTGAAAGTTTGTCGCTTCTCTGAAGACTACAGCTCTTTTAGGATACGAAAGTTTCTCACCCAATACCAAATCGTATCATTATACAATGCATTTATTCTTTCGTGTTTTAATTATTGTCCACTTGTATGGATGTTCTGCAACAAGCAAGCACATAATTTAATCTGCTCTACGCATAAAAGAGCATTACGTGCAGGGTTGTTTCAGAGCAATTATACATATAAAGATATTCTGGATGAGACTAAATCTCCGTCTGTACATTCCATTCCAGAGGTAATTTGTTGGATGTTCCATACACAAAAAAACAGTATTGGACTGAACTCCTTTCATTTCCGGGCTTCTTTATCCTGGAATAATATGCCCTCCTGAATTTAGTTATTATCAGACTTATGTAAATGTAAATTTTATGATTTTATACTGTTTTATATAGTTGGTTTTAATTAGTACAATTGTAACCACGTGTAACCAACTCTAAATAAATAAAAAAGCGTCGTTGATGTTCAGGGCGAAAACGAGGCGATGGATGTTTGTAACGACGTAATTATGAAATTCAATACACCTTTCCCGAATTTCTGTTGTCGTGTTTTGGCGTAGTCAGTACATCCAACCTCGTTTTTGTGAAATTCATTGTATCAATAATGTTTTAACTTTATTACTTAGTAATTATCTCTATTACTTAAACTCCCAGTAGAATGATTAGAGGCCATTTTGATATCAGAAACGAGGTTGGATGATTACATTTGCTGATTTTGCAAATTTGCGCTTCGTGCGGATTATTGGATACCACACCTTAAATCTGCTGAGTCAGCAGAGTACTGGCAGTCTCTTGCTTATCTACTTATTTATTGGAATTAATTTTCGCGGATCAGTGTGGAATGGATTTTTGGCGGTACTCAAATATGCGGATTGGGCTAAGATTCGCGATTATTTCACTTTAAGGATTTCGTATCTTATCGAAGCATCATTTTGTTTTTTTTGTTTTCATCGTGCTGCAGCATATTACTAGCTAGAACTTTTATAACAAAATGTTATAGAAAAAAAGTCAACCGAAACGAAACGATAAAAACCGAAACGATAAAAACCATTCTTGCTTCATCATTTTCCATATTTGTAATTTTTCTTCTTTTTTTTTTATAAATCTGCCCCGAAAACCAGTTCTGGTAACTTTAAAAAGTTTTAGATCATCTACCCTTCAGTATTAGCTCACTCTCAATTCCTGAAGTCTATTAGTTTTGTAAATGGGACTTCAAACGTATAGGGTGGGTAAGTAACTTTTGTTCCAAAATTGGGGGAAATATATCTGTTGTTAGAAAGATCGGATCTTATTAAATAAGTTGACCAAAATAATAAATTTTTTTCTTCGAAATTTTGAAAACAGGAAAGTTTTAAGGGGGAGTAGTGAATCAGCTTGAAAAGTCCGTCGTCATAAACACATTTATCTAGTGAAATTTATGAACTAAACATCGGACCTTGGTCTCAATTATCATCTATTCAACTGGGTCTCGATTATTCCATCTTCATTATTTACTTCATCATTTTCACTTTTTCTTCTTTCGCGTATTTTCCTTTGTTTTCGTTGCTTTCGATGCTATAGACTTTTTAGACTTCGCAGTTGAACTGCCGGATGCCGATTCTTTCTTAACTTTAATCATCGCATCATTCACTATATCATCATCTTCTTCGTCTAGTTCATCTTCATCAATCTGTGACATTTCTTCGGATGCCGGCATTGTTGTTCTACTTTTCTTGGCAGCTTTGTGCATTACATATGGCGTCTTATGGGATTCTTTGTTGTATAAGCGAGTAACAGCAGATTTCACCTGCGTAAAAAAACAAACAAACACGGCACCGATTAAATTTTTGACATTTCAGCAAAAATGTTCTGTCTGATTGAATATGAAATGATGACGTCAGCAATCTATATCTTGATTACGTTATTTGAATTAAGGAAAAAAATTTAATACACTTTTTTTTATCAGAACAACCAGGCTGAAATTTTGCTGAAATTAAAAACATGTTAGGTAATCTGAGGCTGAACATTTTCAGAAGGTCTTTAAGAACTGAGGCTAAACAACAATCGAACAATTTCTAGTTCTTATGTACTCATCCGTCAAAAAACCCCAAAAACAACAACAGACGTTTCCTTGCTAATGACGTGATAAAAGACAAACACAGGACAAACACACAGGACAGACACACAGGACAGACACACAGGACAGACACACAGGACAAACACACAGGGATTTTGCAGCTTGCAGGTCCTTCATGCTTACCTAAATATTTCTTCAACTATTACTTTTGTGAAAACTACAAAATGTTATGTTTACCTTGGTTGAAATTTTTGAGGAGAAATCGGGTTCGTCGCTCCATTTTCCGATCTCCATAATTGAGTCCCAGTCTTCCCTTGTAAGATTGTAAACATCAAGAAAAGAAATGACTTGTTTAGCTGCAGCATTTGCTTTAAGTTCTGTTGAAAAAGAAATGATTTACAAATACCATACGTTCTAGTTTCGAGCTACGAGTTATGTGTCGAATAAAAACTTACAAGTGGTTGTTTTAGACGATTTCTTAATATAAACATGCAATCCATGTTGAGATCAGATTTTAAACAGTTTGAGCTGAAAATCAAATTTAGCAGTAAAAAATAAATAAGTAAAAAATAAATAAGTAAAAAATAAATAAGTAAAAAATAAATAGGTAAATAAATAAATAAGTAAATAAAAAAAATGCTGAACATTGTCAAAACGCATCAAAACCATGATAACTGAGAGATATACCCGAGTGACATATGCATTTTTAAGCCCTGCAGGATTCTATCATGTTTATTCCTGGAAGAATTTTTACCGAGCCATTGAGGGAATCCAATACGTTGACCTAAGTATCCAGACATGTTGATAGATGGAACAACAGTACTCATAAAACCCTGAAATAATAACAACCAAACTCTTGCGCAATCACGTTTCAAATAACCTCTTGATCAAGTAATACATCAACAAAACAGAAGTGCCTTATCAGTAAAAAAGTCGGCAAAAAAGTGGCCAAAGTTCTAAAATTTATTACCGATTAAACTTTTTATGACGACATTTTTTTACCGGCCAAATTTTTTTCGCCGACTTTTGTTGCTAAATTTTATGGCGGAAGGTGCAAGAATAATTATATTAACGAAAAACTTTGTGAACTCTGCGATTACAACTATTCAAAACTATTCAAAACGATGAAGAAGAAAACGGCGACGCAAATGTTCTAATTCTGACAGATTACCTTTTTGGCCTTAATTACGCCGGCCCTTATTGGCGTAATTAGGGCCAGCGTACAAAGACCCTCATTTTAAAGGAAAATGGTCTTGGCAACGGCGTAATTTACAAATTGTTAGAACGTTATTACACCGTTTTTTACGAGGACAGCATTTAGCTGACGACGACGACGACAACAACAACAACAACAACAAGGTGATCATCAAAATATGATCAACCAAGGTGTATATATGAGATCAACCGAGGTGTACACGAAGAACATCTTGAAACAAGTAGATCAATCAATCAATCAATCAATCTGCTTGTTCTCATGGCCTCTTACTCACAGATGGGAAAATATTTCTGACTAACCTGTAACGGTAACAAACTCCAGTTTTGTTCACCACGAATTAATCTTTCCACAAGATTAGTATCTGCGATGGAGTCTGCAGTTGCACTTAGTAACTCTAGTGTTGTTCGCATGTTCCCCCTGATAACAGAAAATATAAGTTTTCTCATTTCATCTCTTGCAATTCAACAAAAAAAAAAAAAAAAAAAAAAATAAATAAATATGTATAACCAATCTTACCTCGATTCGTTCGGGTTGACAGAAATGTAGTTTTCTTGAATAAAAAGCGGAATGAAGGAACAATCCATAAAAAACAAGTCAGACTTTTCATGAATATTCAATTTCGATGCTTCACTGCGGGTGAATAATTGTTTCACAACATCAAATGATCCCTGCAACAACAAACGAAAGAAGGAATGAATAAAAGGAATGGATAAAACAAACATACAAACAGATAAGAATCAGAATAGAATCAGTCACCATTTTGATATTTTTACTAGCTTTAGCTGCATTAGCCTTTGCTTCATCATAACTTAATGTGTTCTTGGTAGAGGTCCACATCTGTAAATTATGAACTACCTAAACATAAAAGGATATTTTGTGGGTTGGATAAACAAGACTTCGAAACATCTCAAATGGTCGCAGGTTGACAGATATTCTGCTGAGTCATCAAATAATACAACAAGTAAATAAACAGACCCGGATTGTTTAAACACTGTTTCATGGGCAATTCAACTATCGAACAGAATTTTGGGAAAAGTATATTTTCGTTCTAAAAACTCACTTGTCGAATATCTTGATTAGCTCCAACAACGACTTGCTCCATTGCTTGAGGAGGAATCTTCAACCCTTCACGAGCTGCTATACTTAACGCGAAACCCTGTTAAAAATGGAAGTAATTTCATTTGTTTAACACTAAAAAATAATACACACAATATTTTGTTTACCTTGACTTGTTCTACTCTTGGTTTATAAAATCTCAGATCAAAACAATGGTTGGCCAAACTTCGAACTTTGGGATGATTTCTGTCATTACACATATAAATGATTGGAATTTTTGACTTTTTAATCAGTTGGATTAACTCCTACAATAAAAACATTTCTTTTTTAAAACTTTCAAAATATTTCAGACCTGTAAACAGACCTGTAAACAAACAAATTAACAAACCTGCATACCACCTCGATCTTCAGTTCCAGTCATCCCATCAACTTCATCCATTATTAAAGCGTGCTGATTGCCTCGGTTGCTTAAGATGATATGCATAATATCCAATGTTCGATGATTCTACATATTTCCAAAGTTTGAAGAACCTTCACAGTACCTTGCAGCATTCCGTTCACTGTGACATTAGAGAGAGATTCTTTGATGACAGTTTCAAGAGCTCTCTTTCCACGTGTGTCACTAGCATTCATCTTGATGAATGAAAATCCAACATCTTGGCAGACGATGGTGGCAGGGGTGGTTTTTCCAACACCTGGAGGACCCGACAGCAGTGCAGCTTTAAAAATTGATCCATCCTCCTTTCCAGCATAAAAATCTGAAGAAAATTCACAAACTTCTGATTGGCATCGATAAAAAAGCATCGTTGTAAAACAGATAGATTTTCAAGTTCGAATTTCAAATTTTACACAATGGTAATCGATGACGTCATTCTAGATTGTTTCCTGACCTCCACCCATTCTCCGGTTCCTCAAATAAATGCTACTGCCCCCAGACGTCTATTTAAGGCAAAGGGTAAATGGTGCAACAAAGCAAATCACTTACTTGGTTTCGGTCGGTCAGCGGAATTATTTTTCTGCCAGTTGAGAAGCCATTTTTTGAGTTTGTTTGCATTGCTTTTCTCCCCTTGTTGTCCAACAATATTTTTCATTGTTTTTGGTTTATATTTATCAACCCACAACAGCGAAGGAGAGTCGCCTAAACCCATGAAGAAAACATAGTAGCATTTTGAAACTGCACAACGATGATTCTAAACAATGGTTTTAAACTTACGAGCATAAATTTTAAAACAAACTCATCATTTACTTTTTTTCTTTTCGTAGATGATGACGATGATGATGATGATGATGACTCAAAAGAAAAAAAATCAGCAGGTGTAGTTGGCTTTAAGGTCGGTCGTTTCGTCGGAGTTCTGCTTTGATTTTGATCAACTTTGTTTTCTTTCTTTTGATGTTTCGATGAAGACGGAGATGCTTGAAAAAAAAATATCACTTTCTGAAAATATTTTTTCAGTACAGTAATGACGATTTTTTCCACCAAAATTTTTATTGGGTCAAATTTCGTAGTATCAAAAATGAAGTTTCATAAAAACCATAAACAAGGTTAGGTTGAAGTTTTATATGATGGACCTACTGTTTTTCTTGTCACCACCATTCCTTTTTGTATCCTTTCTGAAAAATGCAAAACAGGAAAACATGGTTATACAAAAATTCAGGCCTGAAATTTAAGGAGTCTTGCTACGAATGAAATCATAATATTTTGGTGACACATTCATAACATTTCCTTTCTATTGAAACTCATAACAAATATGGGACACGTGTAAAATTCGGCATGCACCCTTATCGAAAATAAAAAGGCTCTATCAATCAAAAAATTGTTAACTCACAAAAATTTACAAAAAAAAGATAATAAACGAAGAAATAACTTATGTGTTTGTAAATTAAATTTTAAATATTTTTTTTTATGGAAAGAAAGCTTGAAAGTAAAGGAGTTAAAGCAACACTGGCACAAAAATATCAAAAAATATCAAAAAATATCAAAAAATATCAAAAAAAGAAAATAGTAGTTCATTTTTTCTTGGGTGCAACAAATAAGGTTTGGCTGGTTCTGATTTACCATCCGTGAAGAAGTGCTCTTTAAAACGTATTTCACCCTATATATTTGACATTCACCATTGGGGTTTACTAAATGGTGTACTATTCATTCTTAAATAAGGTTTGCCATTTCTTTTTTTCCCACTTATCCATAAAGCAAGAAATAAAATATAGCTGTGATTCTTCTTCGCCAATATGTACACTTGTCTTGATTGCCCACATTAATAGAACAATAACCCAATGAAGTCTGATTAAAGGAGAAACAAAAATTAAACAACAGATTTTATCCGTAGCGAGACCCTTTAAACAAGTTTCACATTTGAAACACTTCGGAACTTGCACTTTGATCACCTCAGTTTTGATGGAAATGGTTCTTCATCTGAGTCTAAGAAACAAATCAAAAAACCAGCAGTTTAAATATTTGTTGTCTCGAGCTTGGTTTTCACCGTAAGCTAAAGTGAATTAACCTATATTCGGGATATTACAATGAGAATTAACATTCTCTAATTATATGTTATAACGTATGTTACAAAACATCCAAGAAATTTCAGAAAACAAAGTAAGAAAATAAAAATAAATGTTTTCCAAGCCTAAATAGCACTTTTGTTGTCAAGAGTTACACCAAATAACTTGTGATGGTAAAATATTCACTGAATGAAATAATCAGTACCCCATCAATAGTTGCTCTACAGTTGTTTAAAATTATAGTCCATGCATTTAAAAAAGATTTTTTTTGGCCTCCTTTTTTGGCAGTAAAAAATGAGCGAATATCAGCCTAAAAATAATGATGTTCTTAAAGAATTATTTTTGTTTTGGAAAGGGTTTACTGCTAAAACATTGCTACAATAAAAAAAAAATCTCCTTTTGTTTTCTTATATTCTCTGTCCCTGCAATGTAGAGTCACTCATCATTTTGTTTCTTTGTTTACTTTTTTTATGAAGCCAATGGGAAAATATTGACCAGTCACGTGACGTCAATTAACCAATCATAATGAACTAATGGGAGAAGACTATACACTGCAGGGATATAAATGAAAATGTTTACCATCTTGATGTTTCACCCCATCAATTGCAATGTTCGTCAATACTGAAAAGTAATATTGATAAACTTTCCAACACCCATGAAAATTATCAAGAGTGGACCACAGCAACACATCACCCGAGGTGGATGCACTACTGGTAGTGTACATTCTCCTTGGTATCATTTCAATTTTGATGTTTTTTTGGCTTATCTTTAATAAGGTGATATATTTATAAATATTCAAAGCATGTTTGATTTGATAGATATTACTAGTAGTATAGCATGTAAAAACTTTTTACATGTTCATTTACCTCATGAGTTACTGCCCCACCCACACACCTATGCTTCCTCTCTTACAACGATGGAAAATAAAATCACAGAATTGACACATGGAAATTATCAGTAAGTTATAGAGCTCGAAACACTGATAGAAAAAATGTAGGCGATTCATGGCATGTTGACAACGAACCATTACAGAGATATTGATGTTCAAATTCTTCGTTAGTGTCTGGTGGGGTGTGAGATACTCATAATAAATAAACCAATTGGGCATTTCTTTTTTCAGTGCAAATGAACATACAGTAATTTTGAATGATTTTCAAAGAATTTTGATTGTTATGAAGGTACTTAAAGTTTCAAGCAAAAAATCCCATCATACGGGTTTTTTTCAATGAATGTTTACAGGTTAGGTATAAGAAACCCAAAAAACTGCTTTTGATATCAAACTATTCTTACAAATCGTTAAATATTGAAGAATCTCTGCCCTGAATCGTTGCCCTGGAAACTTGTAAACTTCTTTCCATTTAATTACTAACTGCTTGATATGTTAAAAAATGTTTTATGATGAAGAATGAAGTTGAAGAATCTCCACTTGTGAAAGAATTCAGTGTTGTTTGATATACTGAAACTTGAAAGAAAAAGCTTTGAAAGGTAATTCTTTTGATTTACTAAGAAGTTTTATAATGAATTATAGTGCTTGGTATTACATGATTTATGCAGCTTTCTGGATATGCATTAGCACAGCTTCCACTCTAGAGAGACCTGGGCTGGTTATTTTTTGTTCAATTGAACTCCTGGACTGATGCGGAAATTGTTCCTACTAAGACTAAGAGTGTCTACTTTTGTTCTTCGATCTCCTCATACACCAATGCGTATGATCTCATACGTCGCACGAAATTCTTTGATCTCATGCGTCAAAACATTTTGGCTCATGACAAAAACATTAAATGGCCGCCTCCATTCATGTCATTACTTGCTAAGAATAAGGCACAACATCAAGAGAAATATTTACGATATTAAATC